>JAXGGA010009050.1:0-53433 GCA_038373865.1 Uloborus plumipes
TTTTTTGGTTTAATTTATTATTATTATTATTATTATTTTTTTTTTGGCAGACGATATTTTTTTTTTTTGATTACAAAAATTGTTCATTCACGAGAGCATTTTATTCTTTACTTATATTTAACAACTGGCAACGGATTAAAAATAAAATTCGAGACATTTTATTAACGAACGAGTTTTTTTTTCTTTCTTCGATAATTTCATTTTTTATTTTTTTTTTCATTTGAAAACGATTGTGAAATTTTTCTACGGAAGAACTATAGCAGTTACATTCTTTAAAAGGTGCGACAAAACTTTATTTACTCGTTTATTTACTTTTTACGTGTCCTGATCATCTGATGAGAGGGGTATATTTTGCTTTTAGAAATCAGCTTTAAGTGTTATAAAGGTATGTTTGACATAATTTTCAGTTTCAGATATTCAAGAGAATATTGATTAGATGCTAGATTGCCGATGTCGATGTACGGGAAAGTAGGCTCGTTTAGTTCTTGACAGAACTTCTTGTTTAAAACCGAGGTGATAAAGTTCCTCAATTACTTCAAACTAATATGATTGGTATAAATCAAGGCTCTCGAACCGACAGCCCGCGAACAAATGAAGGGCAAGTGGATAAAGGCGATATGTGACAATTTTGGAAATTCAAACTTTTTACCATGGATGAAGGTGATAAGGAATAATTCTTTTTGAAAGCTTTTTCTAGAAATTTAGAAAATAGTCAAATACTACCTTTATTCATTTGCTCTTTCAATTGTGTTTCTGAGTTAAAGCAATTGAACACACACTAATTTGAATTTGTGTAAATCGGCAAAATTCAAATGTCACATATCACCTTTATCCACTTGCCCCTTCAAACATCGTTCCTCCCGCGGGAAGCTTAAACTGATATTTCTTTTAAGACATTTTTTAAGAAAAACATGCCCAGGAAATCTCATAAACCATTATTGAGCGCTACTATTATATTAATAATAATATCTTAAGTTTATGGGCGGGGGGGGGGGGGGCGCTAACTAGTCCATATAAACTGAAATACTGTTGCATTGTTGACTAGCCTAGCCTTAAAAATATTAAAATGTGGTCCTTGATTAGCTCAAAAGGTAGGAGATCAATGTGATAGAAATGATTTGTTGTTTGCGGAACTATTCTTCAAAAGCAGAAAAGCTGCCACACACAATCCAGATAAGTATATTCCATTACCATCAAAGCTTCAAAGGTTACGTTTTCCAATTTATTGAGAATAAGCGCAATGACACTTAAGAGAAAAAAAAATCAACATCTTTTTAACGCACAAGATAGGTTACGAAACGCCCTTCCCATTCCGGGATAGTTAATCTTGTTCTCATTCAACAGTATGTTCTGTGATTTTATTGTCAATATGCAAACTGTACTGCGAAAAATTTCAATTACATACCGCTCTCATAGACAGTTATATTCTTTAAAATCCTTTGTTTTGTTAGGAAAATATGCATAGATTCTGTCCAAAGGGGAGAAAAAAAATATTGATTTATTTTCAACACAACTACATAGATGGCGACACCATTAAAAAAGAACGATTGACCGTCGCGTCGTTGGATGTTTTGTCAGTTGAATATAAAGTAAATATTAAATCATTTTCTGCAAATACAGATAAAAACAGAAAAAATACATTTTATCAGTTAAAAAGTACACACCTAAGTTGTTGCAGCTGAAATGTTGGTTGATTTAAATTTGTTTTAGCATTTGAGAAATAGCTGTGCCCATCCCTGTATCTTCAAGAGCGATGGAGCAACATCCTAAATATGTAGCACCCACCACCCCAACAAACTAGGATACAACTTGCGAAGGGTTAGTGGAGTGGCATGCCAATGTTCTCTTTGCTCATCATTTGAAAGGCTCATACCGGGTCGAATAACGAACAAGTGGTTGACCAATTTGAAAAAAAAAAAAAATAAATAAATAAAAATTTACACCGTCTTCTGACGACGTAAAAAATCGTTTTTTTTTCCTTCCGAGTTCTTAAATGAAAATACTCAAAAATGAAACAGGAAAACTAAAAAAATGTAAGATTAAGAGGTTCTCCAGGGATAGTTGGCCACAGGGGCGCGCGTTAGCAGAGTCGCCAAGGATTTAAAAATATCCAATTGACCAGGGGTTCTCAACCTTTTAGGCTCTACAGCACTTTTAAAAAGTGATGTGAACGCCCCCTTTTTCTTTCCATACATCAGACCCACCACCATATGCAGTCAGAACAAGAGTGAAATAAAAATTTGAAACCGTTGCCAGTTGGAAGAGCTAAAGCTGGTAATTAAAAATTCTTTTGATAATTTTGTAAATAAAATTTAAAATTTTATTTTGAACATGTTCTTACTACCAATAAATGACATCAAATAATTAAGCACACATAAAATTAAAATAATCTGGAAGAAGTTGGCATGTAATACCAGTTGCTTTCACAACATCGGTAAGGCCACTATTTGCTCTTAATAAGTCTTTGATTAAGTTGGAACTTCTGAAAAGGTGCAAAACAGGTCCTTGCTCACAGGGCCGTCGACAGGTTTCATGGGCCCCTATGCAACTTTTTGTGGGCCCCCCCTCCCCCAAAATTTTATTTAAATTTCCTACTATTATTTTCACATAAATAGCGTAAATTTTCTCAAAGGATGTAACTAAAATTTCATATGTTTAACTGAAAGTTTCTGTAATAAAAGAAAAGAAAGAAACAATTTGCCATACTTTTTTTAAAGGAGTTTTCAACTTTTAGGGCCGCAGCTGCAACACGCCTTGAATTTTAGGAGTGCAGGCGGAGCCTTTGCTTCTGCCCCCCCCCCCTCCCTGGATTTTTCATAAGAGAAAAATTTGCTCTTAATTTTCCGATGAATTGTAGATATAATTTCATTCAACATTTTTGAAAAAATTTTGTGTATCTTTTTCGCTGATTAATGATAACAGCCCCCGTGTTTTTTCTCGTTTTTTAATGATCCTGCTGTTCTTTCCGGTTGTCCCCCGGGAGAAATTTTGAAAAATAGATACAAAATTCGGCAGTTTGAAGCCTTATATGAAGTAATTAGACGGAAAAATATGAGAAAAAAAGAGGCAAACAAAGACACTCGAAAAGTTATACATTCGGTCAAAATTAAGATGGTTTGTGGTTTGACAAATCGTTGACATTAATTGACTAGGAATAAGAGCAAGAGAGGGAACGGAGAAAGAATACTATATCTGAAAAATTGCTGAAATGTGGCATAATTCAAAGTAATTTTTGGAGTAAAACTAACAATTTAAAGTGATCTAATGGTTAAGAATACTTCCTTTGACCCTTGATAGGAAGAGCTCTTTCCAAAAAAAAAAAAAAAAAAAGAGTAAAAAGGCAAAGGGGGAAAAATAGTCATGCAAAACAAATTCATTAACATTATAAAAACACAGTTAATGCAAAAAATAGAGTAAACAACGATATAAATTAAAATTGTAGTGAAAAAATGATTACAAAAAACAACCAAAACATGAATTGTCTCTTTGTTTTTTGCAGAAAACGGCAGAAAAAAATCTTTCGAATTATTTCTTACTTTTGAAATTTGATGAATTATTGAAGAAATTTTGTAGTTGTCACAAAAAATACATTTGAAAAATAATACATGATCATTTAATCAAAATTCAATATTTTACGAGTTTTGTTAGTAATATATATATTTAATATTCGCAATTAATACCAATGATATAAGGACCTCAAATTGCCCCACAAAAGTTGTACATGAAATAAGTGTTCTACCAATTCCTTTAATCTCTCTGCTCAATACTAAGAGGTCACTCGTTCTAACCGGTCACAGACGGCAAAAAAAGTATTTTTAGGGGGGAGGGGATTATCAATTTAGCAAATAAAATTTCGAATTTAACCAAATGATAAAATACGAGCATGCACACATCCCTACATCCCATAAAAATAACATAAGGCACCTTTTTTTTTTTTTTTTTTTTAATTGCAAGATTGCAATACTCAAACATTTGCCGAATCGTCAGGTAAAATTTGAGATTTTTTTGGAAACTCCTGGTGATTTCCTATCGGAGTACCTCTGACATTTCTACGTAATACTTTGAAAATTTTTTATTGAAATCTATTTTTTAATAATTTTCTGGAAAACTTGAGGAATCAATATTTTTTCTTTCCCTGTTAGCCAACTCCTCTACCTTTCTTGCCCGTAGCACGGCAACGGAGAGCCAAGGAGAGCGGACCCTTGTCAGTTCGGTCGCCAGGACATATATTTGCCCCATAAGAATAGTGAAGTTTATACAACTGTTTCCAAACACACACGCGAAGAAAAATGCATGTCAAAATATATTTTAATTCATTGAGCTTTGCAACCGTTAACTTATTTATTTTTTTGAAGTTAAATTGAATTACTAAAGTAAAGAAACGTCACGATAGGGAGCTGAAGTACGACAATGGGGAGGGGATATAAAAATACCCCTCAGAGGGTCAGAGGCCTTAGTTTTAGCATTATTCGGCAGAAATAAATTGCCAATAAATTTGAAATTGTCAATTTTGATAAAGCAGAATATACACACGTAAGTGTAAGGACTGTTTTGATCCTTATATTATAACTTTTAAAATGAAACTTCAATCAACCTCACTCTAAAAGCTGCAACTTAAACAAGATCAAGTAATATAGTTTATGAACATTTTAAAACTGAACAAAAATAATTAAAGAAACAATGACAAAAAATACTCCTAAAATATTAATACGATTCAAATATATGATATAATGCAAATTTTTGCTTTTAACTTCTGATCCATATTTCTAAACCGTATATTTTTCAAAAAAAAAAAAAAGACACGTTCTCAAGTTTCTTCTGCTAGAGAAAAGGGTGAAGGATCCATGATTGAAAATTGTACTTTTGAAATTTAAATAAAAGCATAGCATTCAGAAAAATGTATTTAATGATGGAAATTAAACCTTCATTGGGCTCAAAAAGAGTCCAGTGTGTATTTTTAAAACATAAATTGGTACTTACATTGTTGTTTGTCTCGTACTCTAACCTGCTTATCAGGCAATGACGAAAAAGCTAATTAACGGATTAAATTGGTTCATCCTTCCTTCGTACATTTTGTGAATTTTTGTCATTTTTTAATCCGACCATTTCGCTACGCAGTTTCTACTGAAGACCAGATGTGAGAATCCACAAACGCTGGACGGAAATGACAAGGCATCATAAGGTTCAGACCACACACAGATTTTTCCACAGATCCCCTTTTTGGTTTGAGGGAACAAACCCATTAACATAACGATAGCGGATTGGGTCTTCAACGTTATCTGTTTCTCAGAGAAATTCGACTACGATTGTCACATGGAGGACATTTTCTAAATGCTTGTGGAGTGAATTTTGTGTTGTCGGAGATAATCAACCTACGGGCGAAAAAAAAAAAAAAAAGAAAAAGAAAAAGATAATATAAGGACGAAAAGAATTATCGGAGGAACCGACAAAGAACCTAATAAATTGTGTGTTGAATGTACTCGTCTTTTGTCAAATGGGGGTGGCCTGTTTGAATGGTCTAAAAGGTTTGAGTACGTTTTTCGCTGCAGACCGTCGCACCTGGAGGAGATTATTAGCTCTTAATGAATGGGGTCTAGCTAACGTTCATTTTTTTTCTTTTTTGTAGTACTCCCATAAGTTGCCCATTTTTGTTCCCAACTGTTTTCAGGGCTCTTGTTAAGATAATAAAACAAAAAAGACAGTTCAATTTTTCCCCATTTCATTTTATTTATTTATTATTTTTTAATTTATGTTCCCTTGCTGCACGCGGTGCCTTCCTCGGCTATGCGCCCCAAGCGACAGACTGTGTCGCTTGTCCCTATGCTGCCGTGCTAAGCGCAAAAGTCGTATTTGCCGACGACTTCAAAATGAGAAATTGCCGTTTAAAGATTTGAGCCTCAATGTATTTGATTCAGATATAACTTTTTCAAATATTTTTTAAAAATATTTCCCATGGGCAAATGATCATATAACATTGTATTTTGGATAAATATGTGACTAGGAACCACCGAGTGATCGTATCTCAATTTTGACAAAAAGTGCAGATATACGACTTTTGTGCTTAGCACGGCAGTATGACCGGCAATGTGGAAAAGGGAGCTAGCTGGAAATGCATATAAGTGTTCAAATATGTTTTGCAGCTGAGATTTTGAATTGGAAAATTTTTCAGTGGTTCTTCAAATTTGCACTTGTTTAACAGTTACAAAATAAATTTTTTTTTTTTAATTCTGTTATTAGAAAGTTGAAAAAGAAATTGTTTTCCTATTTTGCTTTACAAAATAGAAACTTTGCGTTTGCACGGGGGGGGGGGGGGTGGCTCTTTTCTGGATGCGGCCTTCTTGCCATCCACTTAAGGCCCCGCATTGTGCCATTAGACGAAATGATTAAAAATTTAGAATAAAGCGAAATAATAATTTTTCAAAATTCCAAATATCTGTCCAAACGTCAATTATTTGATGGGGAAAGAGGGGGGGGGTGTTGTTGGAGGGCCCCGTTATAATATCTGGCTCGGGGCCCACGAATTCACTGATTGATGTGCGGGGACCCCTGATACCACGTAATACCCTCTCCCCCAATGAGAAAGAAATAAACAGGTAAATCGTATGCCTATAATAGAGTTCACTGAAATACAAATTTTACGAGTGTATTTCAGGGAGATGAAAAAACCAATTGTAGGATAGGGGGGCCCCACAAAGAAATCAAATTAAAAAAAAAAAAAAAAAGAAAACGCCACAATATCTCTTTCTCCTTGTCTGCCTGTCGGACCTTATGTTCCTTGAACCTTATGACCATTGGACCAGCCGCACATTTTTTTTTTTTTTGTACTCGTTCGGGGGCCCTTCCCTGCTCGGGGGCCCTCGGCGATCGCCGACTTCCCGACCTGGCCAGTCCGGGTCTGATTGTAGGGACAAGAGGGCCCAGTACAATATCTTGTCCTGGGGTTCACGGATTGATGTGGGGGCCCTGACACTAAATAAGCTCCCCTCTCCCAAAGAAGAACGGATACAGTCACATACTTATAATAGAGAATGGAAATCAATGAAACACTACGTTCACGAGTCAATTTTATTGAGATGGAAACCCTGGGTTAGGGGGCCCTAAAAGTAATGTTTCTCCGGGGCCCCACCTTGCTTTATTCAAGTACTGGATGCTACAAATGTGAAATAAGCAATATTGATGTGAAGCATTTTGGGAAAAAGTATAATGAAGCCAATCAATAGAAAAAGAAAGAAAATATTAAAAAAAATCAAAATCTGCAAACCGAAAAAAAAAAAAAAAAGCCACGATTTTTTTTTCAATCTCTCTCATTTGGGGGCCCTTCCTGCACGGGGGCCCTTCGCAAATGGCCCACAAACTGCCCTGGTCAGTCCAGGCCTGCAAGGTCACACACACCAAGGTGATTTTTTTTTCAATCTCTCTCATTTGGGGCCCTTCCTGCACGGGGGCCCTTCGCAAATGGTCCACAAACTGCCCTGGTCAGTCCAGGCCTGCAAGGTCACACACACCAAGGTCAAAACTTTTCAAGCCCAGTTCCAAGAAAAGTCGAAAAGCCAGGGAAAAGAGTACGTGTTTCGCCCCTTTTAAAAAGAAGCTCTAATTCATATGAGATGTGCCGACAATTAGGGGCTGAGTAAAGGAACTAATGAAATTTCTCATTTTTAATGTGGAGTGTTGAACATTTGCAACTAGTTTTAGACCCTAACTGGCTAACTCATATATTAAAAAAAAAAAAAAAAAAAAAAAAAAAAAAATATTTGATATTAACTTTTTAGGCCCGCTTGGCGGGCCCCCTGACGTCTCACGGGCCCCTATGCAATGCATAGGCTTGCCCCCCCCTCTCGACGGGCCTGCTTGCTCATTGGATCTTTTGACTTCATGACTTCAAATACAGATTCATAGAGATAAGTGGATAAAAACTGCAACCATCACCCATCAAAGAACCTGCTAGAACTTTCAAATTTCTGCTGCGTAAATTTCATTTCTAAATTTAAAAAATTTCAAATAATAAAGAAGATGACCCGGACAGAAACTGCGTTCTTTGAAATCTCTTGAAAGAACATAAAAATTGAAATCTCTTGAAAGAACATCAAAATTACGTGTGTTCAACACTGCTGGGCTTAAATCGCTCCTTTCATTTCAACTCCTTATCAAATTATCCAAAAATTCCCAAATTCGTCGGATTTAGATTTTTGGTATATTTTCACATTCTGGGGAACCGGTCTAGTTTAGCGAAAGACCTAACTGAAATACTGTTATTTTTTAAAAAGTAACATCTATTTTTATAATTGGTTTTTGTTCATTATTTTTTGATGTAAACTGGCATCTCCCCGTCATTCCCTTTTTATGTTATTTGTCTGTAAATTTTCTTATTTTTATTTTTAAATGTTTTGCTTACATGTTTTGTTTTTATATGACAGAACAACATACATGAACACCATCGGCGAAAAATATTTTCCGATACGAAAAGTAGTTTTTTTTTTTTTTGAAAAATTTTTAAAGTTCAAGCACAGCCTTCTAAATACTACTGTTAAGATGGTTGTGGTTCAAGCGACGGTGACGTCAGATGGCTGATGGATTTTTTGCTAGAGCGAGAAACTGCGAAACGGCCCGAGCGGAAACTGGTTTCTCGTGCTTTCATCAGGCTGTTCCAGTGGGCTGCCGGAAAAAGGCGGAATTGCCAAGTAATGTTTCCCAAAATTTAAATATGGTTTTTGCCGCAAAAAGTTTAGAACCATCATCGTCGACACCCGTGGCAGGTTATTGGATTGCCCTTTGACGAATCTAATCTCCATAGTGAATTAATGGACCTTAACTAATTGATAAAGGAAAAAAAAAATCCGCAATGAAAAGCTCATATAGCCAGGGCCTGATTAAGATATCACGGGGCCCTAGGCCAAATACTTTTTTTGAGCCCCCATAATGAATCTTTTAAATTTTAAGCATGGGATAAAACAAATTTAGGCATTGACTACAACAATTTTAGCCATTTGGGGGCCCTGGGCCACGGCCTATTCAGTAATCAGGCCCTGCATATAGTTGCAAAAAATTTTGTGTGTGAACGGCTTAAAACTACAGTCATCCAACGACACTGGTTTCTTTTTCAAAGCGCACTTTTTTTGCGAGTTGTTTTTTTTTTAAAATCAATCATGGTGTTTTAAAATTCAGCAATGGTGAATTTTTGTGTTTTCTAAGTCTTTTAACAATATTTCCCCGTCCGTAAATTTATTCAAAGTGGTTTCATTTATTTGGAATACTTTGAGTCTTTTCATTTTTTTTTTTTTTTATCCTGATGAAATTATGGAATAAATTTCGGCTCTAGATGTCATTTTGTATTGTTTGTTTTGTTAACCTCAAATTTTTACCATTGAAACTGTCTTTTGTTATACTGAGAAACTTTTCATCCAAAAGCTAATTTTCTTGCATTGAGAAAGGGGTACCTCGTTACCCCAAAACCGTGAATGCCCATTTACCCATTTATGCAAATTTTGTGCGATAAAACATTGATGAATTTATTTTACTTCATTGTTCGACCATTAATTGAAGAAACAGAAAATATTGACTGCATAAGCCCTAGAAACACCTGATTCACAATTTTTGATTGCTTGGAAAATAGCGCTCGTTTTCCAGAGAAAAAAAACATATTACAACAAGCAATCAAATAGTAAAATTTTATCAACAGTCATTCAGGAATAAAAGCATGGTTGACAAAAATCGTACAGCGAAACGCATTCCCAGCAAAAAACAATAGACCCTGAAGTGAGTTTTGTCAGAAAAAATGTAGGAAATAAGGAATTAAAACAATGAAGTGGGAAAAAGTAGCATCAATTTTTGGAAATAAAATAGGAATTCATAATAAATATCTGAGGAGATAAGTGCAAAAAACAAAAAGAAATTTTGATTACTTTTTCTCTCATTTACTTAAAATTATGTTTTGTAGAAAAGTTAACTACAGAATGGACAAAGATATCAATTCCTAACCCCATTACTGCATTTTATTTAGTACAACTCTCACTTCTTTGAAATATGTTTTAAGAGCTAAAATACCTTCTGTATAGGGCATATCTGGTTAAGTTAGGGAAAAGAATGAGGTTCAGAATTAGTCAGTCCAGTGCAATTTTATTGGGAATGAAGTTCCAAAATCAAACTTTTTGAGATCTGATTTTATATCGTTGTATATTTCATGTATTTTTTATTTCTATGGAAATAAAAACAAAAGTAATGTGTGAGATCGTTTTTTTTTACCCCTTATCTAGTGATTTCCATTTTTCTTATTTTTCGGGTAAATATTATTTATTGATAAAAACGTATTCACTCTTTGTATAAATGATTATTCTATAAATTATATTTACTTTACCTTTTTTTTAATATATGTAATCAAAGTTATTTATAACATGCAATACACTTTCATTTCGTTTACTAAAAGATGATTTGCCGTAAAAATATTTAAAATCAAATAAATACAATTCAAAATTGTATAGAATAAATTATATTTAAACAAAGGAAGTAAAATGTGATGTGTAGCACCAAGTCTAGAATGCTGTTAATGACTTTATGGTAATTATGGATTAATTATTTAGATTTGTTGAATGTGTTAATTTTTACAATTATTTTTAGAGTTCTAAATTAAGCTTCTCAATAAACTTAATTGAAATAAAAAACAAAATATTCTTTATATTGTGAAAAATTCTACAATCCACATAATTCAGTAGTTTTCAGTCTGTGGGGATATGCCCCTTAGAGAGATATAAAATAATTTTAACGGGGGCACTCAGCTGTTACCAACTAACTATTTTAACACACGCACGTACATAAAAAAAATCGGTGTTAGAAAGTACAATTAGCAATATACCATCGTTATGGCATTCCGTTTTGCACACCCACATTATGAACGGCAATACCTTTTCAATGACACGACAGTTAAAGAAAAAATGTGTTCAAAATCAAGCCGGCCGATCGTATTAACATTGTAGTAATATTTCACTTACATGATAGTGCAAACAGGGCCATAATGCAAAGGGGAGGTTTCTAGCGTTCAAACCCCCTCAGAAATTTTTCAAAACTATGCTACAACCTGCTTCTTGTGGTACTTATTGAAAATATTTATTTTTAATCTCACTTGAAAATGAAATTAGTACTATTGAAAAAATGTACAAACAGTATATATTTGCAACGTTTATTTTTATTGTAGTTATTGTGGATATTCACTTAGATTTATCATACCACGAACATCTACGGTTTGAGCGTTGCACACATTTCACACAAAACTTTAATTTTCTTACATCTCTTTGCTCCCCACTGCCTCAAAAAGAGTTTAAAATATGCATTTAAAACGTGAATATTTTTTTTGATTTGGTTACATAAGTACACGCCACCTTCTTTTTCTTTTTGAGTTAGGAAAAGCCATCGATTATTTAATAGGCACATAAAGTAGTCATATAAAGTTCATATGTCATTTTTTTTCTCCCAATAAATACATACTTTAACTTTTACATTGCTCTTATTAATGCTGCAACCCCTACACCCCTCCTTGTTAAATATTCTACTGCTACAGATTAGAGTATAAAGTCCTATATATTCATTAGAGTATAAAGATGAAATAAGTTTCTAAAAAATGCGTATAGTCAAATCCTCCCCGAAACCAAAGCCTGGTTACAGTCCTGATTTTGAACGTCTATCTACTTATATTAAAAACTGAGTATCTTTCTTTCTATGTCACGCTTAATGAACTGAAAGTCGAACCAGGTACCGATAGATAGGTAATTTTTCAGGCTTCATTAGTTTCAATTTATATAATTATACGATTTTAATTAGCGAAGATATCAATTAATAAGTAGTCAAATTTAAAGCAATTAAGCCTAATAATTGATTAAATATGAAATCCATTCTTGCAAAACTTGGTTGCTATGAAACACTAATAACAATGATAATGAGAATTTTGAATGAAGGCTTAACTAAATCAAACACGAAACTCATAAGCGGGCCCCTTACGTAGTATTTTTATCGCTAGCTACTTGTAATATTTTGAAACATTCATTTGTTGAAAAGCCATCTACTTATATTAAAAACTGAGTATCTATGTCTGCTTCTTTCCCTTGAGCGAGCAGAACTTGCTGTAACTTTCTTCACCATTTTGAAGGCACGAAGCATCTCAATAATTTGAATGATTTTTTTTGATGCAGGAAAAAAGTGAAGGCATAATGCGCCTGTTAACGAGCTGCATTGGCGGCGAGTATTTTTTTGAAACATTCTTTACTACTTTAAAGGCGCAAAGCGACCGTCCAACGCCGGGCCACGCAGCTAGCTGCTTGGGCATTAGTGGGCCACGTACGTAATATGTCTTAAAATCTTATGAAAAATGAATTATATCAAATAATATCACATCAGAATGAGGTAAAAGTTGGGTGGCGGGGGGACATTATGCATCAACATGCCGCAGGAAGCTAATCTAGCTGCCCTGGCAGCTAGTTTTTCCACTACTTTGTGAGAGTTGTAAAATGTAGTAAAACTATCAATGTTCCTATTACAATGTAATATAGTCAAACCTTGTTAGAACCAATTCCAAGGAACCTTTGAAATTAATTCGTCTTAATCGTAGTTTGGCTTATTCAACAAATAATAAACAACAGACAGAAGGACGGAAATTCAGCTAATTTCAGCAGTAATTTGTTTTAAACATGTTCGAATTAAGGAGGTTTGACTGTATTAACTAATATGCTGTGGTTCATAGGAACATTTTTTATTTTTTATGTTGTTATTTTTCTAGAACAATAAATAAATTATAATTTCAGGGCATCCCTTTTGAAATTGGATTCTTATAAATTTTGAAGGGGGCAAAACAATTTCTTCATAGAAAAAGGAGCACATGTATAAAAAGTTTGGAAAACACTGTTGGGGACATAATACATAGGCCCAAATATTGTGCATCAGGGGAAGCTGACTGTATTTTATAGAGTCAAACACGGTACTCCGTATTTTATTCCCTATGATGCCATTCTGACTCCGTGAAAGAGCTTGGAGGCAGAAACAAAGAGATTTTGTATTGTGGATCAATCAACATGTGATTTTGATGCATTAGAATGTCTTTTAATTTTATTGTATGCATCTGTAATATTCCTTTAGTAGTGTTGAACTAATTACTGTATTACCCCGCATTAGACGGCATCAAGGGTGCAAGTTAGGCCATGTTTCCAAGACGGAAAATATTTGAGACCCCCCCCCCCTGCATACCTAAGAAAATAAACCAAAAAAAAAATACATATATTGTTCATTAAATTGTCTAAACTGGGCCCCCTCCCCCAGTTTAAAATTAATTTTACTTTTAGCAGCAAGATCATAGTTTTAAGTATAGTAATCGAGAGGGGGTGGGAGGATTTGTCGAGACTTTAGTTCAAAAAACCTAAGTCTTCAATTTTGCTTTATGCGGGTAATACAGTATGTCTTTCAAGTACGTACTTGTTTAATTGGTCAACTTTGAAAATTGAAGTTTCTGTTCTTGATTAAGCTAACATTCATGACAAGTAATGTTTGGCATACTATCCCAAAATTGATGGTTCTAACGTGGTAATTATAATTGCAAAGTATGGGTATATTAGAAACAGCACAAAAGAGTTAGAAAATATTTAAATGTCTGATGCACATAAAATTTCACAAATAGCTTTAGATAAACAATTTGTTGATGAACAGCTCAAATTAAGAGAATAAAACTTTATCTTACCTTATTGCAGGGCAAGCAGGTTTGTTGGACATACAGCTTTACGATGTAACTTGAACTTTAAAACACACACTCACACGTAAAATTTCACAAGACTTTTTTTGAAGTTCTTAGTAACACAACTTATTTGCTGATTTTCAGGTCACTTTAATGGAAAGTTCAATCACAACACGAAAGCACAAGCAGAAACAACACTGAGCAAATACTTTTACTTTCAGTTGATGATTCTTCAAGGCTTGCAATTGATTCTTGGGGCACTCGTGGAAACAAAACACATTTTGCAGTCCGAAATGATGATTTTTAACAGATAACTTTATTCAAATACATTTGTTACATAATGTTTGAAAGCAAAAAATATCTCTAAGCAACAATTTAAGCACTTGTTAACACAACAGGAAGATTACAAAAGAAGCAACAAATTATACAATAATTATTCATAATGTTTTAAAAGGTAAGCACTAAAAATATTTCAAAAATATCTTATGAAAAGAAAAGCTTTATTTCAATTTATTTACATAATACACATTTTAATTATTTGAAAGATCCCTTCAGAAGAATGCTTAACTATTGTCTGTTTATCAGTGCTATTTTCAATAAAATTAAAGTTTTCTAAAAGTCTTCTTCCTCTTAAATCATAGTACTATTATATGAAGCCTGCAGTTTTAAAAATGCCTGCTAGTTCTTAAAATTTTCAATTAATTTAGGTACAATTTTACCTCCATTGATTCCAAATGCCATGATTATAAATCAAATCTTTAACATTGTTTAGTACTGCTGCGAGAAGAAGTTTCAAATAACTTAACAGCGCAGCAGATATTGCTGGTTATTTGTCATAAAACAGCAAAGATTTTTATCAATATCTTTGTTTCAATTCTCCCTGGTGAGAAGGCATAGAAGAGAGACTTTCTTTCTTTCAAAAGTATTATTAAAACTAACAAGTAGCAATTGCTAAAAAATTTCAATATATTACATTTTCCATACAAACACAACCACCAATGATAATGGAAGTACTATACAAAATATTGCTAATGCTCTTTGAAAAAAAAAAAAAAAAAAAAAAAATCTACAGGGTGATTATAAAATAACGTGTGGTATTTAAAGTCCTCTTGCTAGTAAACTATTGTTTGAAATACAGTCAAATTTTGTGGGTGTACAAAATAGACCATGGGTTTTCAATTTCTTAAATTTGTCACATTTGAAATTTTGGTTCTGCAAAAGTATTACTGCGAATACTAAGATATTAAATACCAAACTATGAAGAATATATCAATTCTACTAACAACAAATGATTGTAACTTATGAATGAGCTTCAATATATAAATACTATAGAATTTCAATGTCTAAAAAAATATTAGCACCAAAAGCCGCTATGAAGAAAATTTTGCGTGGTAACAAGGATGTCTTGATCTCACGTTTTTACGACAGATGGCGTGACACCCTACATTGAACAAACACAGTATGCCTTGAGGTAACAATTCTTTTATATAGTCAGTAGTAGTACAGTCACTTTTTACCTTTACCCATTAGAGGAATTTAAAATAACTTATTTTATAATCATTCTGCACATAAAATAATAAGTTTAATATTGCCTGAAAATTGAGCTCGAACAGTAGGTATTATCTTTTGAACACTGCTTGTATTAAATAAAAAAAAAAACTAATATCATTAACAGATGATGCAACACAATTTGAGATTTTACAGCTTGTATACAAAACAATTTGATCAAGCTCAAAAAATGAACATCAAGGGTTGTATCCAACTCTATTGCCTGCTGTTTTTTAATTAATTTTATTATTATTATTGTTTTGAAATATGAAGATATTTTTACTGCTCACCAATGCACGGAACAACAGTCCACTACAGTGGACACCGGTTAATTGAATCAACCGCGTTAATGTATCAAATCGCCAAAAACAGGACAGTATCCTATTTTATTGAATCAAAACTATTTAGAAGAAATGTGATTCATATAAGCAGGGGTTAGCACTGTATAAAGATTTTTTTTTTTTTTTTTTGAAGATGTGATACAAAAATACTTAAATTATTTCTTTGCTACTTTTCTTGTCAATTTAGGTTTAGTATAATTTAATGAAGATTTATTTGTTTCGCAGCTGACTAAAGATAACGTTAGTAAAATAAATTCTGGTGATAAAAGTATTATGAATTATGTTTTTAACTCTTAAGTATGGACATATTTCAAGAAGTTTTTGATACAGATTCAAATTTAATATTAAGATTATGTTCAGTATAACTCTTGCAAATGTTTTTTTAAGTATAAATTTATCTAAATCGACTGACTTTCCAAACATGCTAAAAGTTGTAATCCTTCATGTTTTTCAAAACTTCCGGAGAAATATTTTTAACTATGCACAAAACAAGAAACCGTAAGCGAAACAAATAGAACATTGCATTAAATTATATACTATGTATCTGCACCCTTTTCGATAATTCAAGGCCAGGATTTACATTAAAAACATCAGATTTTAGCCACTTCTCTGAATAAAACTGATTTTACAGCAGTAAAATGTTTTGCTAATGATATGCACATCCTTAAAATGGAATCAACAACATATCTCAAATAGCAGAAGAATACAGAGAAATATTGTAAATTAAAAAAAAAAAAATGCAATAAGTATGGAAAGGTGGAGTAGTTAATACAAAGTGGAGTAAGCATAAAAACAACAGATATGGGGAAAAGAACCATTCAGACAAATGTCATAGATTCATATTATTTATCATTAAGCTAAAAAATGCATTTTAGATGAACCATCGTTCAAGATAATGCATGGTTTCAAGTAGCAAAAGTTGGACCCCCATTTATGTATTGAGAAAAATTTAAATCTTAATGTTTTTTTTCTCATTAAGATACAAAAATAAATAACACATTTCCCATTTTCTATAGAAATTATTCAGTTATTACAGATGCTTGGTAAGATCTCATTAGCAATTTGGCCACTTCTTTTTGGTTACATTATCTTAAGGCGAATAAGA
The DNA here is from genome assembly GCA_038373865.1 of Uloborus plumipes. Lineage (NCBI taxonomy): Eukaryota > Metazoa > Arthropoda > Arachnida > Araneae > Uloboridae > Uloborus > Uloborus plumipes. The sequence continues at coordinate 16,703 of JAXGGA010009050.1, forward strand.
CTATCAGTGGTATATCCCTGGAAAAAAAAACTGCAGGGATGCTTACAGATATGAGCATAACAAATGGAATTTAAAAAGATGTGGAGGAGGGGGGGGGGGGGGTTAAAATTTTTAAAAAGTGAAGATGCTAGGGTAAAAATAAAACAGTAGAGAATTACCATAGATAAACTAAACAGTGGATTACTTTATTGAAGGAAGACTAGGTTAGGTGAGTAATTGAACTTTTAGATTTAGATGATGCTTCATAAGGAAAGTCGGGGGAATGATTCAGTTATTTAATTCATTAGAATAAATGTTGAGTGCTAAATGTTTGTTCACAGTACATAATCAAACATTATTATTTAAATTAGGAATCTGTCCACCATCTTGAAATTAGAAGTCATTATTTCTTTGTTTCAGTAGGGTTGCATTCGAGTGGATTATTTTCTGAGAAACAGTTTAACTAGCAATGTAGTACGCAGTTTAAAGAGGGCACTTGATTTTCATTGAGAATTGACAAACTGGCTAGGTCCAATCTAGCTGGTCCAGTGCCTGATATGGTCTAGTGGTTAGAGCTGCTGTATTCAAACAAAACCTAAGCTCAATTTAAGGAATAGGTTATGAGAAGAACCCACTACTTCTCTTGTGCTTTCTATAAGGCAGTTTTAAAGCCCCATGCTAAAAGATACGGACATGTTGCAGAAAAGTCCATTAGGCACCTTCATTTCTTTTCAGTTATGGTGTGTGTGTGTGTGTGAGGGGGGGGGGGGATGGGTATAGCCAATTCATTTACATGATCATTAAAAAGCATATTTGTAAATGAAGCCACTTTATTACTCAAAGAATATAACCCATACATTTGTAAGTTGAAAGTTTAACATTTTAACAAAAATATATAGTTAAGCAAGTGCAAAGAACAGGATAGATATAAAACTGAGAACATATCAGGTGTAAGCATCTTAAATTTTATTTATATTTTGGATCAATATTGTACATCTCTTTGCTTGGATTTTTAACTACGTTTTTTGCTTCTTAGTATTCAGTTTCAATTATATATTCTGCAGTTGTTTCACATCTATGCATGTTTACAAACCGTCTAAAGAAGCATAATCTTAAGGACCCCATCATAGTGCATTTCTCTTTCACACTTTTGAAATGTGAAAAACAAACTCTAGAAACTATATTGGCTAAAAAACTAAAAAATCCATATCTAATGCATGTTCAAATTAAATAGATAAAATAGAAAATTTTAAAATGGATGGAGAAAATAACAATGAAAAAGCATTATGGTAATTTGAGCAATTCTTATAAGATATTAGTGATTCTTGAAGATGAGCATATATATGCAAGGTGCGTGTGTAATTAATTTCTTTATGCAAGTACAAACGAAAATGAGTTTCAGTGTCATTTTTTTTAAGAAGGGCCGTTAACCACATGAATATTGTGGATAAAAGTAATGATACAAGTAATTTCTTTCTAAATTATAGACTTGTTTCTATAAAATTTACTAAATTTTTAGTAATGAGTTAAGTAAAAATAGTTAAGCAAACATAGAACAAATATGCTATTTCTTTTTCCCACATGCGCTGCAAAAATGAAACACAAATGTAAATGTACATAAACAAACATTATATAATTATGAAACCAGAGACTTAAGAGATAATTAAGAAAATGGCAAATCTTAAGGGGGTCTGGGACACAAAAATCGTCAACTTTTGCATTTTTTTTTATTATTTCAAAAAAAATTTTGTTTTCTTCTCTTTAAAATGAGGTTTGAATTTTGTTCCTATCTTAGTTAGAACGGAAGATATGATAATTTAATGTAGCCGTCAGGCAACTGTTGCCACAGCAATGACTTCCCTTAAAATGCGTTTTTCGCCATGATGCAATTTTTCCGGATCTTTTGAATTCAAATTCTTATAACTCAAGAACTAATAAGGATAACGTTCCGAAATTTGGAGAACAACTTTTGCAAACAGTTTACTTGAATTTCTATTCGGCAAATTAAAAAAAAAAATTTTGTTCAAAAACTATGATTTTTTGAAAAAAAAGTACCTTCGAATTTTTCGAAATTTTTACTTAAATGTTTTTAATTTTTTTTTAAATTATTATTTTTAAAATTGCCGAATACAAATTAAAGCTTATATATTTGTGTTCATATTGAAGAAAAAAAAATGAAAATTGCTCAAGAATATTTTTAGTTTTTGCGATTTAAAGCGACCCCCCTTTTTTGAAAAAAAATTAAATTAAAAAATTGAAAAAAAGTTTTTTTTGTCATGTATGTGATGATTTTGCTTATTAAACAGATGGTGAATTAGTGTAAAAAATTTCAAAATTCTAACCTGTTTAATAAATTTTTTTTCAAGATGTGTCCCAGACCCCCTTAAAGCAAAATATATTTTACTAAAAGGGGGAAAAACGGAAAAATAGCAGTTTTATAATTAGCAAACATTTAAAAACAAAAGTAATCATGTTCATGAGTGTGATGTGCAAAAAATAGACACATTTCTCTAAAATTATGAAGTATATAAACTTACTATAAATCACAAATGTGTAATTTAGAGCTGGTAGACATTTTAAGAAAGCACCGTAATAAAAATTTTTTGAGTTTCCGCCAATGTAATAGTAAAATGAAATGAAAACACAGATAAATCTCTCAATCACACCAAATACTTTTTTGTACATGGAATAATGCCAATCTACATTCAGTAAATTTTTTGTCAAAATGTACCTATTAAAAAAGAAATTATTATTTTCCTAGACCAGGTATTTGAGAAGAGTCTCTTATGGTATATGTTGGTTTTGCAGAGGACAGTGGAAGATTACGTACTACATCTGTTTTATCAGGCAGTGCACGAGGATAATTTCTCCCTGGATTCACATGTCTATTATATGGAATCACAACATTACTGCCACCACCCTCAGACAAGCCTACATTAGATTTAATGGGTGTAGATTTGGACTGGAAACTGGGACTATTAACGATTTTACCCTGAAAATTTATACCTGATGAAGAAGCAGCAATAGCTTGTTGCAAGGAAAGTACTTTAGATAAAGCTTCTTTGACTCCAGACAATTCACTAACTTTTCCAGAGTTTGTGAAATTGTCGAAGTTTTTTGAATAAGAATGGCATTTATCAGCGAAAGTCTTTTTGCCTCCATCAGATATGAAGCTATCAGACGTAGAATTAGGCATGCCCTTGATGGTCATCCTTTCTTTCATAGAGCCTACAAAAAGAAAGCCATCAATATTAATACAGAATTTCAGAACAGAAGTTAGTAAGTTAGAAAAGTTAAAAACTAATGGTTTTATTGTTATTTGATTCTTAAAGTCATTTTTCTCATTCATTGACTTTTGTTCTGGCTTGAACTTTTGAAATAGAATGACAAAAGAACTTAACTTGATTTTGGAGTTTCATTATCAGGGAAAGGAAGTATGCAAAATTGCTTCATTGTTTTAAGTATCTTATCTAACGCTTTTTAAAGCAATTAGAACATTTAAGTAGCTTGGACATGAAGCAGACTAATGAGCAGCAGCCAATATGTTTCAAACACAACCAATATGTTTGAAGCAGACTTGGTGCCTGAGGTAGGCAACCTGTGCCATGATGTCATACCTTTATAAATATGAGATAAATGCTGTAGAAAATTAATAAAATGATGGGGGGGTCATGGGCCTGGCAAAATAATCGGTGCGAAAGTCTTCATTTACACACTATCAAATACTGCTTTCTGACACATGTCACTTTATTATCAAATCCCCTCCCCCTCCTTTTCTGTTTAAAAATTTTACTAACCATAATATTTCAAGATTAAATTTTTTTTTTTTTTGCTTGAAGTACAAACAAACTACAGAAACAAACAATTTTTAGAACATTTTGTACAAAAAATGTATTAAAATAATAATAAAACAATAGTAATAATAATAAAAAAATAAAGTAAAAATAACAATTCTTTTTTAGTCCTGAAAAATTAAACATAAGTATAGAAAACGCTCACTCACAGTTCTAAACTAGTATAGAGTTTACAAACTGATAAAGTTTATGGTTTTTAATATCAATGAAAATTTCTAAGAAGAACACAAAATCTAAATTTTGTATGCTATACCAGAAGGAAATCTTTGGGGGAAGCATTTTGCAAGACTTATACACATTCATATTTCTGGGAAACATTATATTTTCTATTCTTTCAAAGTGCAAAAAATATGGACAATTTTAGCAGCACAAAAATATATTTTTTCATTTACAGTATACAGGCTACATATCAAAAGAATAATCTTTACTTGTCTCTTGTAATTTCTGCAAGGTTGTTGAGGAAGCTGCAAGTTGAGAACACAAATTTTTCAGTAGACCTTCATTGTTAGCATCAACCTATTAAAAAAACATAGTATATATATACAGGGTGTCCACTCCAATCGTGGACCAATAGCTAATTTCTAAACCGTTAGAGATAAGCATATAGTTTATTTAGGAAAAAATCTCCAAATTACGAAAGGAATTTTGGGTCTATTCAATGTTTTCCAAAAAATCAAATTTTGAAAGAGTTACGAAATTTAAATTTTTATACAGCCCCCCAGTCCTATCAATCATATTTAGTAAAACATTCTTGGCACTGTAACGTTTAAAACTAAAAAAAAATCACTCTTCTACGACAAAAATTGACCGAGTTATGACGTTTTGAAAAATCAAGATTTTGAAGGATTTCGCATACGGTCCTTAAAGCGATCTCTCGATGACGTCATGAAACAATGCAAAATCTTGATTTTTCAAAACGTCATAACTCGGTCAATTTTTGTCGTAGAAGAGTGATTTTTTTTCAGTTTTAAACGTTACAGTGTCAAGAATGTTTTACTAAATATGATTGATAGGTCTGGGGGGCTGTATAAAAATTTAAATTTCGTAACTCTTTCAAAATTTGATTTTTTGAAAAACATTGAATAGACCCAAAATTCCTTTCGTAATTTGGAGATTTTTTCCTAAATAAACTATATGCTTATCTCTAACGGTTTAGAAATTAGCTATTGGTCCACGATTGGAGTGGACACCCTATATATATATATATATATATATATATATATATATATATATATATATATATATATATATATACATTAAGAAGAAAAAACACAAAAACTACAGCACATATTCAGACCTTAAAGAGTAAAACTGTTGAAATGAAGAACAAAAAAGGTGCAAAAGAAATTCTAGCAGTACTTAAAGGTTAGCATAAATTATTTCACTTGCAACTTTTCCCTTCCTTTTCTTTTATAGTTATGAGTTAGTTCAAATGTGAGAAATGAAAGCCTTTGAAAAACATTCAATTTTATAGTGACACATAATAAGACAATCAAAGATTACTTACTTGAATATTTAGCAAAGCAGCTAACTGTGACACATTTATGTCCTTGTTTTTTTGATAGGCTTGTGTAATGGTGTTAAAATTACTTTGGAAATGCATGCCAGGACTTGTTGAGTTTTCATTTTCAATCTTAATATCACCTAAACATGTGAAAATAAATGCATACTTTAAATAAAAACAAACAAAATTGAATAATGGTACTTAGAATTTTAGGATAAGTGACATTTGTGAATCAAATTTTGCTCACAATCGGTTAGCTAGTGAGCATTCTAGCTTTGACTATTGACTCTTACACAGGGTTCGTGCACACTTCTTGAAAACAAAATCAAGGACTTTTTAGAACCAAAAAATCTAAAAAAAATAAGGACCTTTAAATATAGTTAATAACAAATTGGTGAACACATTTTTAAATATGTTTCATTTTTTAAAATTCAACCTATTAGAGTAGGGCTTCCCGAACTTATTAGGCAGCGGACCCCTTTTATGGATCAATGTTCAGTGCGGACACCCTGAGTGAATTAACGTTTTGTGAATAAAAGGAAGTTAATATTACTAATATACCTTTCGCTCCCAAGAAAATAAGTTTAATTGCATTTTTACATTTGTAATATGAACCTAATTGTAAGTGCAGGTTTCGAGCAGATATAAAGGGTCGGGGGTCTCTCCCAGAAATTTTATGAGCTATATTAAAAAAAGAACAAAACATTTTAGACAATTTGTGGCGATGTTAGTGGAGTGTCAGGGAGCACCCATCAAATCAAAATTTTCCAAATTTAAGCGTAATAAACGGGACTGTAGGCTCTTCTTCAGTAATATAGAATAGGTTCAAGGAAGCACATCCGGCAATTTTTCAAAACCGTAGCTTTAAAGACTTACTTTTAGACTATCTTTTGTTACAACTAAATTAAAAGATAAACGGAACGCTTCTGCTGGAATTTTTTTTAATTGAAGTTTCATAGAGTAATTCCTGACAGTTTACAAAATTGCAGCTTTAAAAACACACATTTAGAGTTTCGTAATACTAGGAACGAGGGATGCTCGAGCCCCTCCTCCAGGAAATGTTTCGAAATTGAAGTGTTAGAAACGCAGTTATATCAGCAATTTTCGTAACGAAAAAGTGCAAGGAGCATGAAAAGATCCCCGGCTATTTTTAGAAATTGTAGCCTTAAAATCTCAATTGCAGATGATCTTAATAATGTTAGGAAAAATGGAGGTTCAGAACTCTTCCCTAGAAAAATTTCAAAATCATGGTTAAAAAAACACAATTCAGATGATGTCATCGGGAGGAAAGATGCATAGACTGTTTTCCGAACAGTTCTTGAAATTGAAGTCTTAAAGTATCTTGGAAGGTAGATTTCAAGGCGCAGTCTGATGTCTATTGAACATTCATCTTCACACAACCGACTGCACAGCTTTGTCAAAGCAGAACACAGTTTGATCACATGATCTAGCAGCATTATATCTCGAGATGTTGAGGATTAGGACATAAAGGGCAACTCCATACGTCGGGAAGGAAAACTGGTTTTCAAAAGCAAAAAAGTTTTGTTTACTATCATTTAACCTTTGTAATTTTTTTTTTTTGGAAGTTCACCGCGGACCCCCGACTCAGACTAAGCGGACCCCCGAGGGGTCAGCGGACCATAGTTTGGGAAGCCTTGCATCAGAGGATGATTTTTCCCTCTTAAGTTCAAACTATTCTTGTTTTCACTTAATTTAACTGTTTAATGTGCTGATATTGAACAAAAAAAAAAAAAAGAAAAAAAAATACAGCAAGGCAGTTGAAATGTATGTATATTTATTTTTTGTCTAGATAAATTGAACTCAATTTGGAATTTTTTCATTTTAATTTATCGGAGTGTATAAACTGGTTTTCACAACTGATTTCACACTGTGCTTGGTAATTATCATGTGCTACATTTATGCTTTTCGTCACTTTTTACTAGCAAGTTCTGCCTATTTCTTAAAACACAAGAAAAATAAACAAAATGTGTACGAAGTCCAAAACCAATGCATAAACAATTTTGCGTATATAAGAGATTTTTACACAGAAACCAATAGAAATAAATTGGCACCACACTCAAGAACTGCACCGTGTAACAGCCACTATTAGTCAGTAACAAACAAAATTTATTTCAACTATCAATACTCCTTCAAATTATTATTTTTAATGACATTTATAAGCATCACTTATGGGAAACATGTGTTATTCCGAGGAAAAGGTTTTAAAATGTCATGTAAGTGTTTACTTCTTTTAAATGATGCTAAACCAACAATGAGATACATCTTTTACTGGTTATCTCTATCTGACAAGCAAAGTAACCTCAATAAACACAGTCAAAACAACACATGTTAGTGCGAAATATCACGTAACAAGTATTAGGGTAAACGGTTTAGTTATTGGCCATTTTAATTTTGACGTCACAAAATTAGCAACCCATTGGCCAAAAGCTAGGTTAAAAAATATTTAAGGGCAGAATGTTTAATAAGTTAAAAACATTAGCTAATTTGCACTAGGTACTTCAGTTGTTTTGTGATTTCTCAGGGCTAGGAAAAAAACATGCCATTTTCTTTTTAAAATTAAGATTTTTTTAAAAAATATATATGAAAAAAATGTAATGTTGAGCAATTATTAAAAATCCTATAAAAATAGATGAGATGCCTAATAAGGTGATTTGAGGTACAATATAATAATTATGTTCTAAAAAATAATCAATCAAATACTCGGGGATATATCGTTAAGAAGTCAGCAATTTATGACATTTTTTTTATCTGCATTAACAGAGCCTAGTTGAATAGGGGTTCGGAAACGGAGAGTTTCAAGTTCAGAGCTTGATGCCACCAAATATTTACTCAGTATTCGTGAAGCACATTCTTATAATCTGTAAGTCCGAAAGTAATAAGGGGGTTGCAAGCAGTTACCACTGTAGCAGGGTACAAGGGACTTTCACTCTCCTTCAGTACTATGCCGAAATTATGATTTAAATCAGTGGTTCCCAAAGTCCAGACCCCCCCCCCCCCCCCACTCTTAAAAAAAAACTTAAATCGACAGAATTTATTTTTTTCTAACATCTTTTTGAGGTTCTCCTTTCCTTCTTTTTTCATTCATTTCTTCATTGTTCTGTATATTGTTACAGCTCCTGTCTAGTTTTCATTTCTTAACATTACTGCTTTGAGCTATGGAAGTATAAATCCATTCGAAACTCAATTAAATGTCAAACATGTTAAATCAATGATTCTGGAGGCTTTGCTGTGCTCTGCCTGTATGTAAACAAGAGCTTTTTATGTGATGTTTCCCTATAAATGTGCTTTCGTTTTGAATAAAGATATTGTTACTTTGTAATTCAATTTCAATTATTTTGTACGGTTTAGCTAGATAGCAGAGCGGACCCCTTGGCATGAGCTCTTTGGGAAACTGATCCAAGTAATTGACTTGATAAACCAATTAAATTGGTAGGTGCAGGAGTCTCTACTAAGTTTCCTAATGATGCCTAGATTTAACGTAGCCCTACATTCCTTTACCTAAGCAAGAGGGGATATGGCGAAGAACAGAACATCATCCTATTCATTTGGTTCAAGTTAATTTTACTTTATATTTTTCAATATGGCCAATGGTTGTAATAAGGCGAATTATTGTGAATTTGACATTTGTATTTTTGTGCTGATAAAGTGTTTAAAAACAATATGAATTCAAATACATTAATATACTATTGTTAAATATATTCTTATACATTATTTCTCTAGCCTGTTTTTCTGTTATTGCAGGAGAATTTCCTTATTATTTGTCACATTTGACAATTTGTCCCTCAGTTTGAAGCTTATTGTTCCAGCTGTTGATGAAAAATGGATTCTTTGACTAAAAAAACTTTGCACATTTTTTCAGTGAATAGTATCCGAAAATTTAGTTGCATTGGTGTGGTTGGGTAGAGCATCGCCATAGAAACGCGAAAATTGTAGGTACATTTCTGCTACGGGTTTTGTTGATTTTGAATAACTTTTTTCAACCAGTTAATTTTTATCCAAATTTTTAAAACATTAAATTTCTTGTAGGATTTGAAATCAGTTGTACAGATGCATTAAACCGGAAAAGAAAACATTTTATTTTAGCATAGCAATTCAGCATGAATAATATTTCTTAAAGGAGCTGGTTTTTTTTTTTTTGGCTTCCTTAATACTTCATACTATTACAAAAGTAAAGCATCATTTCATTTTTCTTTTAAATCGACCAAAAATAAATTTATTTTGTGATTTTTTTTGAAAAATTACCTTCTAAAAGAATCAAATTTTTAAATACTACAGTTAAGTGCAAATGCTTTATGCAGGTCAGCTAGTTTTTATTTATGTGAACTTCTTTTTGTTTTAAATTCAAGCAGTAATGGGGTTGTTTAAGTGGTTGAGGACTGTACTGTTCCCCCTAGTTGTTTCATCCGCTGAGTTAACAATCACTTAATAATAAGTAAAGAAAAACTAGCTTTTTTTTTTTTTGATGAAAATGTAAATAACTATGGTAAGTGAGCAATTTTCAAATGAATTGCACCACTAGATTAAAATTAAAACTACGTAATATGAGAAGAGCAATAGCAAATTCTACAAAAAGAATGTCTCCACAGTTTAAAGAAAAATTTATTTCATGCAAGTTTTGACAAAATGTCATTCATGACATAAAGACTCTTCATTCTAAGAGTAGATGTTTGCTGGATACTCAACTGTTTTGATTTGTTACACATTGAACTGCTATAAGCAAAGCAAATATCAACATGTGAGCTTGCTTAAACATTATGTTTAATTACGAAAAGTAACCTGTAAAAAATGTAAGCATTTATTGAGTTTTGATCAGTAATATCACAAGCAAATCAAGCCTAGGTTCAAGAAGACCACTAAATATCTAAGACAAAATCAAAAAGAAGCTTGCTTTTACATACAGTGTGTCTTGGAATGAAAATGTAAACGCATATGGGTCGCCAAAGCCTCAAGGGGGAAAAAAAACCAAGAACCTTATATTGAAATACAGTGAATCTTCTATGAGCAACAACCTCCTTTAAGGACCACTTTTCTTAGGAACTGATCTCCCCCCCGACCTCTAAGGACGACACAAGGGAGGGGAGCAAGGGCGGATACAAGGGAGGGGCGATCGCCCCTCCCTTGAGGGACTCTTCTACAGCAGTTTTTAGATTTCTAAGTTCAAAACAGGCAATTTTAGTTGATCTTTGATGATTTTTAGGGAAAGGGTGGGGATTCAGGGCTCTGATCTGGAAATTTTTCGAAATGGAAGATCAAAACATTTGTAATCAACATGTGTTAACAAGGATGCATGTCGAAATAAATGGGCAAGTAAGAAAAAAAAATCAATCGCCTTTCCCTTGGAACATTTCTGGATCCGCCCTTGGAGGGGAGATAGAGCCGTCGCCTTTCCCTTGCAGGAGTAGCCAGCGGCAATCTTTCGGAATTGAAATTCTCAAAATGGAATTGTAGTCCATCTTTGATGGCATTAAGGAAAGGTTTAGAGATTTTCTTCATATAGTTTTTTGAAATTGAAGTTCCAGAAAATGAAACTTTTGACTACTTTTGATGATAGTAGGGGATGTTTAAATATTTTTCTGGAATCATGGAGAAGTTGAGGCTCCAAAATCACAAGTTTTGAATACCTTTGGTAGCAGAAAAGCGAAGGAATTCATTTAGAGACCTCCTGCATCCTACTCCTTTGCTAAAACTTCATATTTTATGAATAATAAAATAATGTGGCGCTCCCTCCCAAAGTATGCAAATCAGATACATCTTAGGAGAAAAGTAAAAAAAAAAAAAAAATCACAACCTCCTTGAAAATGTTCTGGATCCGCCCTAATCTACTGCGTTTATCTCTCCCTATCTGCTAAAATTATCCGAGAAAGACCATCAAAAACTCTCAAAAAATTTCAAATCGTTACTCAGATCCAAAAAATTAAGAAATTTTCAGTTGAAGAAAACCAAAGGCGAGGTAAGAAAATAAAAGGCACACATCAGTCTATACTCTTGCTTATGAAAGTGGGAAAAAAACAGAATGAGGAGGTAAAATCTATTCTCCAGTGGGTTTTAACAGGTTCCTTTTGTGCTCTTTCAGTTTTGAACTAAAATAGTGGCGCCTATTCTTTTTTTACAAGAGTAATACACCTCATATTAAAATGATTCTTGCGGGCCAGAACAGATAAAATTTCAAACCAAGAATTATAGTTATCGTGATTTGATACTTATTTTATTAATTTCATCCGATTTTCAGAAACCAGTTATTGGACAATTGGCTCCAAATTTTGAGAATCGTGATTAATCCAAGTTTTTATTAGTACATGGCCCAAAGTTAGAGCACCACTGCTCTAAAATTTTACAAAAAGGAGAAAGTAGTTTTTTGCACCCTTGAGAATTAAAATGCATATCTTAAACACATATTTTTCTTGTATTATCTTGTAATACATATTTTCCTTATACAATAGAAAAGTTAGAATATCCTTCAGGAGTTTTTTTAAAATCAAAACTGGTGTATAGACTTCTATATTTGAATTGGCAACAATGTTAAATTCAATTCCTCTGGGGAGTGTTTTTGATGTTATTTCTAATGAATCCTTTATTCAATGAACTATGTTTCGGTGATATTGGGTTATGTTTGTCAATAGTTTGGGCTGTGCTTAATATGTCATCTAAAACTGAAAAGAATGTGTTTTTTTAGAACTTTAATGCGTAATTTTCCAGCAACAAACTAACATTACACAAGTAAAAATATAGATAATTTATAAAACATTAATTTTTAGTTATAATGCTAAATATGTACAGGGTAATAGATAATCTCAGAATTTTTTTTTTCTAGTTGATAACCGAAGTAATTTTTTTTTCACATTTTTTTATGATCAAAAAGGCTGCACACTGATCAGGTATAAGGACACTAATTAAATTTAACATATTGGATTTTTAATTTAATTAAAACTCAGAAATGGGCAGGGGTGCAGAAAATGTTTTCAAATCCAACATTTCCCCCAATCCGTGCGAAAATTTCCCCAAAATTTAACGATATATATAAACTTAGATAAAAATTATTTTCGCATCACTGCAGACGTACCACAGTAAAATATATATTCAAATATATACAATTTGTTTCTCCATAAGCTAAGCTAGATACATAATACTTATCAATAAAAGCACATTAACTAAAATATTTTGTATTTATCATCATCAATTGAGAAAAGGTCTCATAGTGTTGATTTCCGCTCACAATTCATTATATTTTTATAAAACTCTCAGATGATCAATCAAATGGCCTTTAAAATTTCCAAATTTTTTGCTTTGATTTTCCTGAATTAATTGGTCTTCTTCAGGCAAGGAAAATTGACCAAATAAACTAGTTTTCTAAACTGATAAATCTTTAGGTACACTTTGATAATTTGAAACACAAGGACTACACTTGATCATCCCTGCTTCTTCAATAAGACATGGCATAAGAGCACATATTTCTGTTCCTCTGATTTATTAATTCTTTTAAGTTTCGCTTCAAACTCCTATCTCCAGAGTGATTGGAGAAGGTGATTCTTGCTTGGAAGGTTTGCTTTGATTTTTTTGAAGAATTTTGCCAACTTTTTCAGAGACAAAATTGCCTAATTTATTGAAAAAGTTGATCATTAATGCTGGTATCATTATCATTTTCAACCAGTTCATTATTTTGAGAAGCACTAGGTGAAACTTCAACAGGTGGCCTATTTTGAACGTCAACTTTCATTAACTTGCGACACAGTTCATCAGGTTGATTTACCCAGAAGACTAAAATTTCCCCCGATCTAGGATCGCCGGATCGGACATATTCTGCACCCCTGGAAATGGGTTGTTATATATTGTCACAAGTTGCCTGCATGAAATCAGAAGTAATTCTAAAATTGCAGGGACCGCGCTAAGCATTCGCCACCTCGCCAAATGCGATAAAATAGAAAATTCGGCGAAAAAAATTCTGATTTGGCTAAAGTATTGGCGAATGGAAAATTGTCAGAAATTTTCACTTAGGGAAAAAATACATGTATTACAGTACAAAAAAGTAAATAATTAAAATTCTTTGACTAAAACTCTCGAAATTTGGCTAAGACTTTTGAAATTTGGCTAATTTACTGGCTAAGAACTTAAAATCCTTAGCGCGGTCCCTGAATTGTCAAATAATGTTTCTTTAGACTAGTAATAACTATTGTGGTTGATAATCATATGCTTAAATTTAACAATTTGGGCACTAAATGTTTTGATATTAGGGTCGCACTCTACCCCTGTGGTATTTAAACAAACAAAACAAAAAATAAATAAATAAAATAAAATAAAAATAATAATAATAATAGGGTTAAATGACTAATAATAGCTTTGTCAGGGAAAATACATTCTATTCTTTGAAAAACAAAACAATTAGGAAAAAAGTGAAAAGGTAAATACAGTTCACTCCCATTTATCCACAAAATTAACTGGCATCCATGTTGCAGTTAGCCCAATTTTGGGTATAATCCAAAATTATGAGAATAAGAACACACAACATACTAGTACTTAAGGAATTTACAAAATGAGTCAATTATTTGAGCTGTTCTATAAAACAATTTTTAAATATCTTTCATTATTAATTGCTGCATTCTCTACTCCAGGCAAATAATGTAGATTTTTTTAATGTCTATTTCGCGACTGAGGATTGTGTTTAGAAATTCGTCATTGATGGATTATGGTTCAAAAATATGGTAATAATACGGTCACAAAAAGTACTATACTGCAAAAAGTTTCATTAAAAAAATTGACATAGATTTCGGCCATTGGCAAATTTGTGGTGCTCCACTGAATATTTGTTTTCTTCAAAATGATGCATATATATATATATATATATATATATATATATATATATATATATATATATATATATATATATATATATATATATATATATATATATATAGGTTCTTTACTTTATTGCCCAGGCACCATGATGACGCTATTTTTTACATTCCTATTTTTAAGCATTGGCCTGTTTACTGTCTATTCTATAGTTAAGTACTTGAAGTTAGCATACGTGCCAACCTCTGACGAAAAAAAACAGTACATTTCTCCCTAGCGACATAATTCCCTCTAGAAATATGATATTATGGGTTTGAATACTATCAACAATAAATTCGAAATGAAATAGGATTTATTTTATCTCATTTATTTACTTATTTATTTGAGAATTAAGCTAATTAGTAAGTAATAGATACAAAAGTATAAAATTTGAAAAATTTACTAACGCATTTGCTCAAAATTTAGTACATGCCACACCAAAGAAAGTAACAATAAAATGAAAATTATTAATAAAAATAGAGTCCAAAAATAAGGAATAAAATAAGTAGATATATAGTATTTTTTTTAAAATAACTTCCAACTTTCAATGCAATTGAAATATTTACAAGATGTAAAAGGATTGAAATCTAAATCCCTATATGCATTTTTGGTGAAGCACATGCTTTGTTGAACATGCATGAGTAGAAAATTTCAAGAAATGGACTACAGTAAAATGGGCACCATCTATTCAGAAGAAAGTGAAACTTTTTGATGAATCAGTGAAAAAACATTCTTAAATTTGAGCTTTCTTGATGATTTAAACAAATTAACCAATAAAACTGGGAGAAATGGTAAAAAATGGAAAACCGGGAGACTTCGGTAGAAAATGGGAGTCTCCTGTTAAAAACAGTAGAGTTAGCAAGTATGAGCGAGGATAATTCCATGATCCATCGACATTTTATCCATTAGAAACAAATTTTGTGAAATCACGAATGGAAATTTCTTCCCTTTTTTTCAACAACCCATTATTTTTTTTTGTGTTCAAAATGTATTTGGTGTTAAGTAAAATTCATGTTACGTCATGGCAAAAAAAAAAGGCTCCATCTAAAAGATGGGAAGCACAAAAGAAAAAGGAATTTCAGTTTGTGGATAATAGGCAGCGTGTGGAACATAATGCAGCTATGTTAAGAAACTAAGTGACAATCAAATTTATTTT
Organism: Uloborus plumipes; assembly: GCA_038373865.1. Classification (NCBI taxonomy): domain Eukaryota; kingdom Metazoa; phylum Arthropoda; class Arachnida; order Araneae; family Uloboridae; genus Uloborus; species Uloborus plumipes. The sequence goes on from JAXGGA010009050.1 coordinate 32,043, forward strand.
CGAAATTAATACAACATAATAAAACTTGCTTTATTTCTTTTGTAGTATGACAATTAAGTTAAATGAAATACGTAAAATTAAACCCATTTAAAACCTATATGTAAATATTTTGAAGCGTTAACAGAAAATAAATGTTCACCTATTTGAGACGGCATATTAAAGTTTTGATATCACATTTACTTTGCAACATGCAAATTGGCATTTTTAGTTATTACATTAGTTTAACAGTGTCCATTTAAACCACACAAATAAAAGACAATTAGAATAAATTTTAACAAATAGTTTTAAAAAATATTTTATGAGGAAAAAAAAAGAGAACATGCATACATATACACATATGTAATTTCTTTATACATTTTTTACGTACAAAACAGTTAAAAAATATTTTTCAGAGAAATTAGTTAATTCCAGTTATAAAGATCATAGACAAGTAAGTAGAAACTTCTGATTATCAATTAAACAGCAGGGCTTCTTTCATAACTGTTCAATAAGGATCTATATAACTAGAGTTAACAGTACTAATTGAAACAGCGTAAACTAAAATCAGAGCACAACAAATAGATGTAGACTGCTGAAATTTATAATTAACAATGATAAATTTTACAAATATATACAATGGAGGGGGAGGAGAATACACATGTATTACAAATGGATTTTTTTTTTTCTTTTTTAAGATCAAAATATCAAGAATGTTTAATGAATGGAATAATACATCATTTTCTTTTAAAATAGCCAGTTTTTATTAAGATGCTGAGTGATCACAAATTTTTCTCCACTTGACTTTCAGTAATAAACATTCATCATTCATTTATCATCCCTTGCTACTCCGCACTCCCATTTTTGGGCCTTTCCTCTATCAGTTTTTCATATATTCATTTACATTTCCTAATGAATTCATATTAAAAAGGCAAATTTGGAGATTAAGAGGGGTCATTTCATGTTTAGAGGATTCTAATAATGATTTAACAGGTCAAAAACCTGTTTATCTTTGTTTTAATTACAAAAATATTTGTTATACATTAAGAATCCTACTTCACTAAAATTCACTTAATGCAATCGAGTCTGGACTGGTCAAACCGGAATAAATGGGGGTCAATAGTAAAAATTTTATCCTTTGAATTAAAAAATAATATAAATATCTGATTATAAACTGCTTTAAACATTTCTATCTTTACATTTTACAAAACTATAATTAAGTAATTTATTATAGCATCAGTTTAGTTTTTTTTTATAGAAAAAAAATTGGTATTTAAACACAGTACACTCCCGACAGTCAACTATGCAGATTATTTACTTACTTTCACTTTCAAAAAAAAAAAAGAGGAAATAACTTATGGAATGTACAAAAATGCATTCATTTTTACTTAACAAATGCAAAATTAATATTTAGACATTCTTATCCCCTTACCCTCCCATAATGATATCAAACCTGGCCAAGGTTAATGAAACCTGACCCAGTTAACCTGATGATAACAACTAAACTTCTTCAGATGCATTGGCACATTAACTGTGTGGACTGGACTAGTTATCCCTTTTTATCCCCAACACATTTTTAGCATAACCTAACTTGAGATCTATTTCAGTTAATCCGTTTTTTCATGTATGTATTATCCGTTCATGGTAATGAGTGAAAAAGAAGGAAAAGTCATCATCACTCGATCAGTAGGATATGTTACAAATTGTGCATTAAAAAAAAAGAGCTTGATATACAGTTTTGAAGAGCTCACAGTTAGAGGAGTCTTTTAGAAAAAAAAAGGATGAGCGATATTGCTCGTTTTTAGCTTTTACGTGCTTTTTTATATACCGTTGCTATTTTCAGCTATGGGTTATATGTAAGAGTGAGTATTATTGAGTTTTGATACTGTTTCTGAACCTATTTTGCGGCTTGTCTGCTATGTGCTTATCTGAGGTTACCATGCCAACATATTACGAGAGTAAAATCAGGAGTTTATTGAATGCTGCTATTTAATTGATATATCAATCATAAATAATCATCCATCCATAATACATATAAATAAAGTCACTCATATTTGAGAATAATTAATTAACACAGATTTGAAACTAGCTAAGTTCTGACAGCAAACCAACCTTTTTTCTCAGTATCAGACTTTTCTTCAGTTTTATCATTTTTGTTCCAGGAAGATTGAACTTCAGATGGCCAATTAGTCTGATTTTCAGAAAAGTTTTGAACTTTGCCACTATTAGAAATTATTCCAGAATTAAGGAGAGGATTTGATTCTGATGCCTGAGCAAATGCAGGATTGCTCATATTGCCTACAGGTTCTTGCTTAAGCATTTGCCGCCGCCGTCTTTTAGACCACATTTCATGACAATCTTGGTTCAATGGAAGACTGAAAGATGAAAAAAAAAAAAAAAAAACTAATTAAGAGAACAGATGAAACACATCACAAAGATTAAAATAACTAACGGAAAGCCACTAGCCAAATACAAAGTGTTGCAGAGACAATTTACACCACTGAAAATTGCAGCACAATGAAAAAAAAAAAAAAAAAAAAAGCATTTTACACTAAATAAACTTACAGATGATACAAAATCAGTTAAGGGGTACAGATATGAACGTATATATTTACATATTGATCCTGCATCTGCTGGCCAAGAAAAGCAATTTAAAACTTTCAAGCGAATTGCCGATAAAGCAGATCTTGCGCATATTATGTGTGTGTTTTAATTACTTTCTGAAAACATTATTCTTTAAAATTAAAAACTAAAAAGATTTTTTCAAAATAATAAACATTTACAAAATTTCAATAAGATGACTAAGTCAAGGGCAATAATGAGTTTATGAAAAAATACTTGAACATTAAAAAGGAAAGTTCATTGGGGGTGGGGATACATCAAATAAAATAAGATAGTCTAAGAAAGCCTTCTTAAAAGCCTAACTTATAATTGCCAAAAATATTAAAATATTTTCAAGGGGCAAAAGCATTGAAATCTCAACCATGAGAACCTTAAAGAGGCCGATGCAATCAGATTCCAAAATGCGTAAAAATTTGGGACTAATGCATGAAAACATAGAAAACAACAGAATGCAAATTTTATAGCATATCTGTAAAAGTTGGCACAGTATGATAGAAATATGAATTGCTACAAAATGTATTAACCCCTTCCCGGCTTATCCCGAGCTGGACTCGGGCAAGCGAAATGTTCCATTTTGGCTCATCCCGAGTGTAGCTCGGGCACGGTGAAAATTAACACTGCACAACCAGTCTTTCAAGAATTATTTCACATGTCCCTTTTATGGTTTCGGATGCTTTTATTTACTATTGTTGCTACTAGATAACATAACTATACAGTGTTTTGAGCTGTAGATTTAAGATAAGAGTAGGCGCCGAATCCAAAGTATAATGATTTCTGCCATACAGAAAGCCAACTTTGCAGGTAAATACTCATTTATTTAAATAGATATTTTTACATTTATTTTTAGGAAATGTTGCATGCGAATGATGCTATTATGTTTAAAAAGATATGTATGTATGAAAATAAGCATAAAAAAATTGACATTTTTTGATCCGTAATCCCGAAATTACTCATATATTTAAATAGATATTTTTACATTCATTTGTATGAAATGTTGCATGCGAATGATGCTACTATGTTTAAAAAGATATGTTTGTGTGAAAATAAGCATAAAAAAATTGACATTTTTTGATCCGTAATCCCGAAATAAAATGAGCCTGGAAGGGGTTAATTTTAGAACATTTTAGTACTTTTAAACCAACTTTCAGAAAAAGATTTTTATAACAGAGCAGTTCAATCGCTTTAACTTAACCCTGAACGAAAAAAATGCCCAGAAAAAGAAAATTAAGGTACAAGTGAAAAATCTTACTTAGGAGGCGCCATTTCTTCTGGATGGATGTCTTTTAACCATTGGCATTTCAAAGAATTTTCAGCAGTAATCCGACGATCTGGATCGAGCTCAAGCATTTGATCCAAGAGATCTAAAGCTGGAGTAGGCATGCTAAAAATGCAAAATTTCCGTCAGTGAATATTATGAAACTTCACAATAACAAAACAGTTATAAATTAAGAGTATTTAAAAAAAAAATTACAGAATAATTTTCTCTTAGGTGATCACAATGAAATTTTTATTTTTCTGTGCTATGCTGTGTTTTTATTAGTTGGCAGCTAAATGCAATAGTTGTGAATTTAAAAAAAATTAAATTGAAGTTCCATGATCCAGAAGTGTTCGAATATAATTTAAAAAATTGAATCTGTATATATTTTAAATAATCTGAATATGCATACTCTAGTCGTGAAAGAGTGGAAATCTAATGCAGTTGCCTTTGATGCAGGGATTTGGAGGCTAAAACTCATTTTAGGAACAATCTTAAAAGCAGGAAAAGGGTAAGTTTGGAGCATTTTGTACTTTCATTGCTTGCGACCTGAGAGGGTTAACAGACAAAACATTGGTGATCCTGATCAACTTTTTGGCTTGAGCAGCCTAGTTGGGCAATTCCACGTCAGATCAATCACCTTCGTGACCTCACCATTTCTGATTTTAACAAAATTCAGTGTGAGGGACACATATGACAAGCTAAGTATTCCTGCCAATTTTTAGATTTTTATTTTCAAAATTGTACGAAATACAGGGTTGTAAAAAACAGCAAAAAGTGCGAAAAAAAGAAAAGTGGTTGCATGCAAATGCCTGTAACTTCTCCCTAATTACAGTAGAATAAAAATTCAAAAACCATTGTAAAGCTGAAAAATGGAGCTTTCTATTGATATCCAACCTGACTTTCGTATGACAGGTTAGGGTTTCAAGGTCATTGATCTTAACTTTTGACCTTGAATATCTCAAAACAGGCCTCCTTAGAATTTCTTCAAAAAAATATATTTTATAGCTCTGTCACTGTTCTTCGCCTACACCAAAACTTAGGTTGGCACTGCAATGGTAAGGTGCTCAAAAAAAATCAAGAATGTTAACATGTTTTACATTAGGGAATTCCGTATGTCAGGCCAGTCACCTTCTTCACTTCAACATTTCCGATTTTGATGAAATTTGGTGTGAAGGACACACATGACAAGATAAGTAATCATACCAATTTTTAGATTTTCATTTTAAAAACTGTACAATATACAGGGCAGTAAAAACAGCAAAATGACTATAGCTTCGCTTCTAATAATTTTTGTTGAGCCAAAATTCAAGCACCATTGTAAAAGTTAAAAATTGAGCTTTCTATTGATGTATAACATGACTTTCTTGCGACTGGTTTAAGTTTCAATGTCACCTTGAAACCTCGATGAATGACCTAGAAACTTAAACCTGCTGCAAGATTGTCATGTTATGCATCAATAAAAGGCTCTATTCTTAACTTTTGCAATGATGTTTGAATTTCGGTTCTGCTATAAGTAGAAACGAAGTTACAGTCATTTGCATGTAATCACTTTTTGCTGTTTTTTACAGCCCTGTATATCCTACAGCTTTTAAAATAATAACAAGTTTAAAAAACTATAACCCGACTACAAAAAAAAAAAAAAAAGCACTGAAAGGTAAGAAACAAGGTAGGTGCTATTTAATGTCATCGTCTTATTAAATAAAACAAGACGTTTGATACCTTAGCTATATCTGTTTATTTAGTTCTACGACTTGAACCCTCTGCAAGTTCCACATTAACAACATAATTCAATTCAAATGCTGTAGGCGTGCATTGTCAACTACAGAAACCAAGCATTTAAACTTGATGCACAAGCAAACATATTAGTTTGATCTATATATATACAAGAATGGTAAATTAGGTAATAATGTTATTCTATCAAATTGCTTTTCTGTAGTTGATAAAGCACGACTACAGCATTTGAATTGAATTATGTTGTTAATGTGGAACTTGCAGAGGGTTCAAGTCGTAGAACTAAATAAACAATAATATAGCTAAGATATCAAACGTCTTGTTTTATTTAATAAGACGATGATATTAAATAGCACCTACCTTGTTTCTTACCTTTCAGTGCTTTTTTTTTTTTTTTGTAGTCGGGTTATAGTTTTTTAAACTTGTTGTTATTTCTGACTTTTTAGAGCTTTTTTGTAGTCAGGTTACAGGTTTTTAAAACTTTTTATTTTACTCCACTGTATATTAGCAAATGAATATACTTTACAAAATTAAATGCACATAACAAAAAGTATGAAAAGTTGCTTGGGTAATTTTTATTCAGCAGTGTCAAAACTTCTCAGCCTTTCCAATTCCATCAAAGACGCTGAATCATGAGGGTTGCTTAAAAGTTTCCGTGGGTCCCTCCAATGTCCTTACCCTACTTAATGCGACGTAAACCTGGCCCTTTGCAAAAATTCGTCTTCCAACGTGAATTACTGCCTCATTCAATGTGCAACCTTGCAGCTTGTGTACTGTGACACCCCAACACAAAATAAGAGGCAGCATTTTATGTACTATTTTACCACTGCCTCTAAAACCATCATACTCAACAGCGCGAAACAGGACATATTCGCCGCAAATTTTATCCGCCCCTTTCCCGCATGGGATATTTCCGCCGCGACTCCTATTCCCCTTCTGACTGGCACAGGACAATCCGCCGCACCATTAACCAAGGGTGAGAAAGGTGTTACTGGTTTAAAATTTTAATTCTTGGCGACACATCTTCATTTGGCGACAATGATCAAATCAAAAAAGCGAATTTATTTCCGGACTACTCATATTAGAGGGGAAATCGCAAAGAAGTCAAAAAAAACAAAAAAAACAATGCAGTGTAAAATAATTTAAACTTCGCCAATTTTAGTTCGCCAAATATTACACTCTACCAGCTCAATCGGCGGATTTGTCCTGTGTTACAGAAACGGCGGGGAGAGACGCGGCGGAAATGTCTCATGAGGGGGATGATAGAGATAAATTTTGCGGAGGAAATGTCCCATGTTGCGGCAGAAATGTCCTGTGCCCGGCCCCAGCCGAGCTAGAAATTATCCGAACAGTTTGATCAATTTTGTCGTCGGGTTTCATAATGGCTTTTAACTAATTTCATGCTAAAATCTAGGTCAGCCTTAAACTGGAAATTCATTGTTGATTGCGACTTTTGTTTGAACTGAAACACACTTAGCTACGAAAATATCGGTAAAAATTGATGCTTGTCTAGGAATAATCGATCTTTCCTCTTGTTAAATTCTAGTAAAAAGTAGCCTATGACACTCGAGACTCGAAAACGAATCGATTGGCACCTCATTCATCAAAATCGAATGAATAGTTTAGGAACTACGGTGGAACATCCTTAACCACAAACATAGCCAGACTGATAAAAACATAACCCTTCCTTTAGGCTTTGCCGTAGTCGGGTAACAAAAATCTAAAAATTGGTAGGATTACTTATCTTGTCATATGTGTCCTTCACATCAAATTTCATTAAAATCGGAAATGTTGAGGTCAAGAAGGTGATTGGTCTGACATACGGAATTCCATAATGTAAAACATGTTAACATTCCTGATGTTTTTTGAGTACCTTGCCATTGCGGTACCAACCTAAGTTTTGGTATGGGGGAAGAACAGTGGCAGAGCTATAAGATATATTTTTTCGAAGAAATTCTAAGGAGGCGTGTTTCGAGGTATTCAAGGTTAAAAGTTACGGTCAATGACCTTCAAACCCTAACATGTCGCACGAAAGTCATGTTAGATATCAATAGAAAGCTCCATTTTTTAGCTTTACAATGGTTTTTGAATTTTTATTCCACTGTAATTAGGGGAGAAGTTACAGTCATTTGCATGCAGCCACTTTTCGTTTTTTTCACACTTTTTGCTTTATTTACAACCCTGTATTTCGTACAATTTTGAAAATAAAAGTCAAAAAATTGGCAGGAATACATAGCTTGTCATGTGTGTCTCTCACACCAAATTTTGTTAAAATCAGAAATGGTGAGGTCATAAATTTATTTTTTTTTGATTGATTTGACGTGGAATTGCCCAGTTATATAACGAAAGTCAAATGCATGGTAGATTTTTTATAATTTGCTGCCAAAGTGGGTATAGAACAGGGTTTGCCAAAGCGGGCCCGGCCCGAAAAAACCCGACCCTGGTCAAGTGGGGCGGGTCCACTTGAAAAAACCCACTATGCCGGTAAAGTGTTTTTTTTTTTTTTTTTCCAAAATTTACTGCATATTGATAACCTTTATTTTAGAAACAAACTAAAATTAGGGATTCAGGATTTTTCAAGAACTATATGCAATCTGAAATATTTTTTTAAAAGAAACTTGTATAATTTTCATTTCATATCCTCTCACTAGTCTCGTGAAATAAATGAGAGGTGAGGAAAAGGGAAGAAAAAACTTTAAAGACAAATATGCATTCTATCTTAAGAAAGAGTTTAAAACCATACGAAATAATGAACTTACAACACAAATTCTTCTCTCACTTTCCGGCGGTATTGCTTTTTTGGTTTAAACGTGTGCCAATGGGGCAACTGAATAACTTTGGGCCAAACTGCAGGACAAGGAGTACCACAGATACGACTGATTGCTTCAAGTTGAGCCATCTCTTGGTTTGCTTGAAATATTGGCTTTTTGGTAAAAAGTTCCCCTAAAATACACCTGAAAAGAACAATCTTAGTATATGCAATATATGTTTGTAGTATGCTATATGGCGATTAAATCTTTAGAACACTTTGAAGCACTTTTGGTAGCAGACAAAACAGCATTTTGAACAGATGAATATTATTTTGCAAAAGCTCAAAAGCTATTAATTATTTGATTATTATCAATCAATAACTTGCTAACAAAAAAAAAAAAAAAAAAATTTTTTTCTTAAATCCTCAACTGTCTTTAGCATTTCTAAAATCAGTCAAGGAGTAGCCTAATAAAAAGTAGAAATTGAAGAAAAGTGTTAGCACTATTCATAAAATTCTACAATGGTATCTTTTGAAAAGTCAAAAACAATTGTAATAAAATAATCTTAGAGCAATTCTTGAAGCACTATTCATGTAATCCCGCTTTCAAAGAGAACATATAGCCAAGTCCTTTACTACAGTACAATTTAAAGCTTTTGTGAACAGCGATTTAAAAATAGTCAAAATGCAAAAAAGACAAGTTGAAATATCTGTTATACTTGAATAAAGAAAATAAAAAGTTGCTTAACTATTGTTGCTCAAAAGTGTGAATAACATTTTTTAAATTTATAATATCATGACTAAAATACAAACATGAAGTTCCTACTAAATGATTAATTTTTAAGATTTCCTTTTTAATATAAATAATGTAACTAAATTATATAATAATTCTATCACATTGTCTCAACAATTTTATAAATCAAACACATGAAAAATCGGTATGATTTCATTTTGTTCAAACAATTAAACTTCTTCTGCGGCCTTGGTCTTGCTACAAAAATGTGGCAAAATGGCAACTATGGGAGATCTTCCTTAGTTGGGGGTAGGGGAGGAAGATCTTTAGTTCAGGGTTTGCTCAAGTGTAAGGTAGCTTGAAATCTGCCCAAAAATAAAATGTAAAAAATGCAACAAAACAGGACTAAAATCTCCTTACATATTGTAATAATTGCAACAAATTGATTAGCATAAACATCCCTAAAAAAGCACTTTTTATAGTTTATAATTTAAATGTAACACCAAAAAATAATAACAAACCTTTAAAAAGAAAGTTACAGCTCTATTTCCTTTCATTTTAGAATAAAGCCAGCAAATACAATATTCAAATAGTTATTTTTACTAACAACTTACCCACAACTCCAAACATCAATAGGTGGACCATATCTTTCCTCCCCTAGTAGTAATTCAGGTGGCCGATACCACAGTGTAATAACTTTATTTGTGTAAGGTCTTGTTTTGTCATCAGCATTATACAATCTAGCCAAACCAAAATCTGCAAGCTTGATTTGACCCCTGAAATTAGAATATTTAAAAATGAATACAAATAAAACTGGAAAGTTTGAAGTAAAATTTTAAAAAGGCTCACATTTATAGCCTTTATTCTGCCGACAGAGTGGTGTAGTGATTAGATGCTCAGGGGTGCAAGTGACCAAATGTGGTTTGGGAGCATCTTCAGGAGCAGGAAAAATGCCATTTGGGAACGGCAGAATTGTGTTTAGAGCAGGCTTGAATAAGATACTATGTGGCTGTGATAAACACATACATTTGTAGTAATTTAAATCTGTACCTTAATACAAGAACATAGAACAACCAATGTCAAAAATCTGATGTTTTTAGTTTTTTATCGTAATGATGAGAGAAAGGTATCCTCTGTCATATACATCAACAAGCAATGTTTTAAAACAAACCGCCTTAGCAGTGGAGCAAAACTAAGACACCAAATCTAACACATTCCTATGGAGACTCAAATCTTTGAACCTGAATATCTCAATTCGACGAATTTTGACATTGGTTGTTCTTGCATTAAAGTACAGAAATATATTTGCATTTTAACTACGCACTGATTATCTATTATTAAATTTTAGTTATAGTTTAAAAATACTAGATGTGTTTGCAATAGGTGAACAGCAAAATGTTTCACTGTACTCAAATTTCAGAGACAAGGATATAGAAATTGGAACATTCATTTAAAGTCAAATTGAAACGATAAACTCATCAACTTTTTTACAATTATATTTATACTACTAATCCATGAATAACAGAGCGCATTCGTGGTGGTCAAATATGAAATGCGAACGTTTGGTTTAAAGCTTCCACGACAATATGAAAAATTTAGACATTTTTTGTTTGTTTAGTTGCATAATTATCAATAACATTTGGATTTTCTTTTGTTAACAATGGGCTTTAACTTAAAATTAAGGAACTACCTTTGTGCTTGAAAAGTAAACTTAAGTTTTTTTTTTTATGTTTTATCGTGCAAAATTAGATTTTGTGGGCTAAAAATTGAAAAACCTTAATTTAAAAGTTTAACTTAGTTTCTTTTTGTTCTACTGTTCTTTCTCTATCTCATAACTTCTATGCATCTTCTAACATCCATTTTACAACTCGATTTCAGACAAAACATTGTTCTTAACAGTTGACTTTAGTCGTTGGCTTGCTACATTTAATAAAGAATCTGATGACTCTTGATTGGATTAAGCTTCTTGTGTAACTATCGTATACTGCTTCACCTTTAATTTGTTTGTCTCTCTACTTTTAATGCCTTAAATCTGTGCTGGTTACAAAACTTAAAGACGTTAGAACTTCTAAACAGTAGAATGAGATAGTTATGTGCTGCCGTAAAGTATCTCTGAATTTTGTACAACACATCAAAATTTTATCTTTCCTTTAATGAACTAATGGGAGCACTGCTGCTAGTAGCATGGAAAATTCTATTTTAAGCTTTTAAAATTATAATTTTACAAATTTAACTTTTCAAAATACTGCCTTTCAGTACAAAGCCATAATAAAACATTATGTGCTTGATTGTTTTCCAAAAAATGAAGCAATGGATAACCTAATGCTTATTAAAATCAAGCTTGCAAAAATTAATAGGTATATAAATAGAAAAGAATAAATTAATTGGTAACAAAATATAAGCTAAAATAAGCTAATTGAAGGCATCCATGGGTGCCACTCTATAAAATGATCAGGACTGAAAATCATGTGGCATCATTTCGTTACACAAACATGTTAGCAGGTAATATGTCAGATGTTAAACACAAATGTATTATTTAAGTAATTAAACTTTCAGATTAGTTCTTGGGAAAATATTTTTAAGATGAAAACTGTGTGCGTGTGTGTTTTCAATAAAAATAAAAAAAATTACTTTATTTGTTATTGAAGAAAAACACATCGCACTTTAAAGTTCATATTATAACATTCTAGGTAATAAAAACTATTTTAGGTAAAAGATTCTTTGCTGCAAGATACACTGGAATAAACAGCTTCAATATAACTTCCTGGATTTATATAACAATGCTTAAAAAATTTATTTCATAAATATAGACTTCAAGGTGCAACCAGAAAAATATTAAACAGCTACTTTTTTTTTTTTGAAAAATATGAATGATATTTTTGAAGCTAAATTAATTTTTTTCATAAAACAGAGTCCCAAATGATACGAAATTTTACAAAAGACGGAATTCCGTCCCCCAGACGGAAGTGTGGCAGCCATGAAGGCATCTATTGTCAAAATAACGGTTAATTGTCAAAAGTATTAAAATGTTTGCAAGATGCATTTGGATTGAAATCCTCAACATGGGAAGCTTCGTCCGCGGCGTAAATGCTAGATGTTGACATGCTACTAAAAATAAATTACTTTTTTCTCAAAATAAAGCATAAAATAAGTTAAGCTGAGGTAGCATGTGTCAAAATAATTTTGGATTGTAAAAAATATCAAAATTTCTGCAAGATGCAAAAGGATTGAAATTTCAGATAAGGAGAATATTTTTCGTGACGCACGTGTTCACAAAATCGCCATAGCAACCGTCATAACGTACGGTTAACAAAAGCAGAAGTTATGCCACTTTTTCGCGATATTCGCTAGAAAAACGGCAGTTTTGGCGCAATGTCGATCAAATAGTGCGTTTGGGAGCAGGATGGCGCAAGATTCTTTATTTGGCGCAGCGTGACGCAATTGAGGCTGGACTTGCACCACTGGATGCTGGTTTCTTGTGCCCAAAGACACAGGTTGAAGCCTGGCCCCTATCAACTTTCAAAACAGTGTCCAAGTGGAATGATTATTCAGCATGTAAAAGATCCCCTGAGCACTCGTTTGGCTCATTTTAGTGACAATGGCATTGGCTGACGGTGGTGCCACATGAAATAATGGTTGCTGGTCCCCAGGGAATGTACTATGCAAATGGTGAGGAGGCAATACTGAGCCCTGTTAAAAACAGCAATTCTTTAAAGCCACATTCATGTTTTCTGATTTTATTTTTGTTCTTGAAGTAACACTTAACAAACACAGAAATACACAATTGTAAGACAGATTCTGCAAGCAAAAATTTCATTTTAGCATCCAGATTTCAAAATTCAGTTGCTGAATTTGGCACCTAAAATTTTGAAGTTTTTCTTTTATGCTTCACTGTGATCATTACTTGTGTTTAAAGCAAAAGAATGGAGCTATACATAAAGGATCAAAATCAAGCAGGGTATTCCTATGTACTTTTAAACCTAGAAAATCTCAAGTGACTTACTTATTATTCATCAGGATGTTGGAACATTTAATATCACGATGCAGAAAGTTTTTAAGATGACAGTAACGTAAACCATCTAGAAGTTGTTTCATGAAGGAGGCAATGTGAATTTCAGTAAACTCTACCAAGCCAGATTCCAGTAAACCCATGAGATCATGGTCCATATACTCGAAGACAAGATAAAAGGCTCCTAGAAAAGAGACACACAAAATTATAATATATTATAGACTTTTAGCAAACCCAAAATTTCTTTAAAGATATAGATCATTACAGTGAACTTGGTACAACATGATTCAATTTACCTAATGAAATGAGAGAAAGGGGGGTTCAAACGAACCAAGCACTGCGACCAGAGGTCTATTGTATTAGTCCCCAAACAAAAGCCTTAAAATAGACCAATGGCTGAAGCAAAATTCAGCAAACACCTAATAGATTCATAACACCGAATGTCATGAATCTCCGAAGGTTCAAGCAAATGACGACCTAGGTGTTCAAACCTATAGGCAGAAAACACTTCGCAATTACACAGGATATGAGAAACAGTTTCCTCATGAAAGAGGCATCCCCTGCAAGTTGGATCATTTATGACACCCATTATAGTGAGATGTCGCTTTAATGTACAATGACTAGTAAGGAGGCCAATGGCCTTCCTAATACTATTTCTATTAAAACTTAAGAGCTCTTTTGCCCTAAAACTAGGGCACCCTCTATAAGTTCCTTTGCCTGACATTGCCCATCCAAGTTCCGCCAGTTATGGTACTGTTTTTCCCTAAAAATATCAAAAACAGCAGTCCTAATGAGATTCTTTGAAATCCCAATTGCTGGTTCTGGACCAACAAAAGGGGTCTCAGAACCTTTCCTAGCAAGTTGATCAGCTATTTCATTACCCTTGACACCTGAGTGCCCAGGTACCCAAAAGAAAGTGACCTTGTTCAACTTTGCAAGAGTGCAAAGCATTTTATAGCATTCCCAGACGATGCAGGATGTTATTGCAACCTTATTTAGGAGATTTAAAGCAGCTTGACTATCAGAGAAGATGTGAACACATCTATTTCTGTAGCTGCCATTCAGACACATAATGCAACACATCAAAATGGCCTAAACCTCAGCCTGAAAGACAGTAGTAAACCTGCCCAGCGTATTTAATACCAAGAGTATTTAATACCATCACTGGAACAAAAAGCCCCAGCACCTGTGCTCTCGTTCATTTTAGAACCATCAGTAAACCAGAGAGTACAACTTTGACTATGATGTAAAGGAGTATCTCTCCAGTCAGCTCGAGTAGGAAAAATAACTGTCTAAGGCCTGTCGAAAGTATAGTCATTGCACATGTCTTCGCTTGGCAGGCCAGATAAAGGATGTCCAAGTACATCCCTATCAAAGTTCTTCCAGGAAAGATACCCAGAACAGGACTTCCACAGACCGGAGCGCTTAAGCCTTTCCATGCACATAAAAGCCTCAGCTTCAATACGCATATAGAGAGGAAATAAACTTAGTAGCAGTTCAAGAGATGCAATGGGCGTGGTCTTAATACATCCAGACATGGCAACACAGACCATCCTTTGCAGCTTGTTAAGTTCCGTTTTCACAGTATCTAGCCTGGTTCTAGACCACCAGACAATGGAACCGTAGGTAATGACGGGACAGATGACCATCCTATAGACCCAATTGACAGCCTTGGGACGTAGCTCCCAAGTTCTCCCAATAGCTCTCTTACAGGACCAAAACACTTTACTTGCCTTTGCCAGATTATAAGTAAGATGCTTTTTCCAATTCAACTAGGAGTCAAAATAGATCCCAAGGTATTTGACTTCCTCAGAACAAGTGAGAGTTTTTCCAAATAACTTAATATCACATACCTGGATTGCTCACTTATGTGTGAAAGCAACCATAGTGGTTTTATGAGGATTTACAGAGAGACCCTCAGACTGACACCATCTCTCCACACATTTTAATCCCTGTGACAAAATGGAGGAGACAGTCTCAATAAACTTCCCTCTAGCCACAATAGTGACATCAGCATAGCTGATGCATGAAAGGCCAGAAGTAGTAATGCTTTCCAGCAGAGAATCGACAACTAAACACCAAAGGATAGGTGAAAAAACACCACCCTGTGGACATCCAGCATTAGTGTGAACAGTAAGAGTTTTACCACAAAGAGAAATATTAACAGACCTAAAAGACAACAGATTTTTAATCCAGTTAACAATAGTTCTGTCAATGTCTCTTTTAACGAGGGCCCTCAAGATAGTACTTAAAGGGACTATCAAAGGCTCCTTCAATATCAAGGAAAACAGCCAAGGCTACTTCCTTGTCTTTCAATGACTTTTCCAAAATAAAGGAAAGGTTGTACAAAGCAGTTTCAGTTGATCTGCCGGGCTGATAGGCATGTTGAGAGAGGGAGAGAGGTGATGATTTCAACACAGTCTCGCTTATGTGTCTATCAATTAGCTTTTCAATAGCCTTTAAGAAAAAAGAAGTGAGACAAATGGGCCTGAAAGACTTAGCCTCATAGTAATTATCTTTACCAATTTTTGGGATGAAGATAACTTTAGTCTGCCTCCAGACAGTCGGAACATGCTCATAGGCAATACATGCTCTAAAAAGCCTGCAAAGTATGGGGGCAAGAACTTTTATTCCCTTCTGCAGAAGAACAGGAATAATGCCATCCACACCAGGAGTTTTGAAGGGTTTGAATGAGTTGATTGCCCAAACGACCCTCTCATAGGTAACAATTCTTTTAGCGCAGTCCCATTTGCTTTTAGCACACCTGCTTATTAGTATGGTAACCAATGGGAATGAGCCATCAATGACATTAGAACCTGGAAAGTGTACCTTTAGCATTTCTGCTAGATTCAGTAAAACTGCCATTTGGAAGCTTTATGGTATCCAAGCCATTGTTTCTGTCCTTGGACATGAATTTTGTAATTCTTGCCAAAGAAGAAACATCAGTAATGCTATCACAGAACTGCCTCCAGGAATTTTACTTTGTGTCCCTGATGGCCTTATTGTACTTGGTGAGGGTACATTTATAAGCATCCCAATCACCATTTTTCTTAGCTCGGTTAAAGAGCTTTCTGCACTTGCTATGTAAGTTACTGAGCTCTCTTGACCACCAAAGGACTAGCCTTGGCGAGGCTGTAATAGTAGCCTTACAATTTTGGTAGTAAGACAGGAGAATGGCACGCTGCAACTGGTCAACAGACAACTGCAAACCCGCTACCGAGTTATAATTACCAGTGATACCACCAGTAAAGCACTCAAGATCTTCAATGTAAGAATCCCATTTAGTGCTCCTGGGATTTCTACCAATGAAACTTAGTCTAGTAAGACCAGTGACACAGAAAGTAATTAGCCGGTGGTCAGATAAAGTAATTTCATCCGACACCTTCCAACCCTTAACCTGATCAACACAAGAATTGCAACAAATTGTCAGATCAATGACCTCCTTCCTATTCACAGTAACAAAGGTAGGCTCATTGCCTCTGTTAAGAAGGCATAAGTTGTAAAATAAGATGTCTTCCAGTAAGCTATCGCCTCGTTTGTTGCAGCCAGAGCTGCCCCAAACTATATGATGAGCATTAGCATCACAGCCAATAGTAAATTTCTTATTGGCTTTTTTACAATGCTCAATAAGAGCTTTTATTTTCTCAGAGAGAGGATCTTTCTCTTCAAAAGGAAGATAAGAAGACATAAGAATAAGTTCATCTTTATGTCCTTTATTCTCATTAGTTACCTTGACAGCTACATTGTCACCATTCAGGTATTTAATGAGATTCAGAGCATTAAGCCTAGTGCTGGCAATAATGCATGCCCTAGGCCTTGCACAAGTAGCATCATAATAAATTTTATGATCCCGCATACCTAGACCTAAGATTTTAAATTTACCCAAACAGATGTAATGGGATTTTTTCCCACAATTAACATATATCAAAGCTGAATCGCACACCTCACTAACAGCCTAAGATTTATCGGAGGTAAATGGCTGGGCTTTAGTATCTTCTCAATTGGCTACTAATTTTTTTTTAGAATTGACTTAAATCTCTTTAGCATACTACAGGCCCAAATTTTCATACTACGCCTGTCTAAACCGCGCTTTGTTAGTGTATGTAAATAACCACTCTGTATTTTCCATTCATTTTTTTCATTCTAAACATGAAAGTTATTATAAATAATGACAAATAAGCATGCTGCTTCATCTAAAACATTCAAGGTAGGCAAGAAAACACTGATAATAATATGATCAGCTGCACAGCATCAATCATTGTCATTAATGCAGGGGTGAAAACAGCTCAAAGTCGAAAAGAGGAAAAATTGCGAGGCGCAAAATTTGGAGATTATTTTTTTTAGTATTATGCAAAATTACATTTAATATTATGCGAAATCAGTCATGTGAGAGTTCCTCTTATTTGGGCCGTGAAATTGAAAGTAAAAACCATAGATTGAATGCGTTTTTAATAAATTTTAAAACCTCTTAATTACTCACACATTGCCTATTTCTTTTTAAGTACCCATAACAATGTAGAAACAAAAAGTGTGAGAGGGGAGGGGTTGCAATTTTTAGTTGAATGAGAGATGTGTATTTCAAGAAATGAATTCTCCAACTAATATTGTGTGGTCTTTAGTTATTTTGATAAATCTTAAAGATCAATATAATTTTCACATTTTCTTGACAAGGTAGCGAACATTTTAGCTGATTTTTTTTTAATTTCTACCTTCAACAACAGAAGCTTACATTTTTGGCTGGATGCCAAAACAGAGTACATACAATTCAATGATAATTGCATGTCATCTTGAGGTTTCAATCCTGATGCATCGTAAACACATTTTTATTACTTTGGAAGTTGGAAGTAATTTCAAGTTGGAAGTAGTTTAAGCTTTATTTCAACAATGAGTGTTTTGTTTTTTTTTTTTTTAACTTGAGGCAACATTGATTTTTAGATCGCGAAAAGAAAAAAATACCAAAAGCGGAAAATCGCGGATCTGCGGAAGATTTTTCATCCCTGTTAATGGACCAACTACATAGTTTCTTTAGCCCTTAGTAACTTGTATTGTCTTGAACCATAAATTAGTTGGGAAGCCATTAATATTTAAATTGCTCTGATTAAATCAGCACACAAATAAGTTTCAGAGGGGAATGAGGTTCTGGATCCATTAAAATTTATATTCATTGTTGAATTGTAGTTATACATGGTAAAGATAAAAATATAATGAGGAAATTGAAAAGAATCATCAAATAAAAGTATAGTGCATCTGTTAAAAAAAAGTTAGCACACAATATTTAACTTGCAAGAGTGTGGGGAGAGGGGGAGGACAATACATAACTCCTTATTTTGCAACAATTAGTCAAACGTTGCAAAACAATGTTGATTAAGTTAAAAATGTCAGACAACGTGTCTACAAAAACAAATAAAAAGTTAAAAAAGAGTTAGAAAACTCTAGCAGATAGCTATTTCGGGGCTATTATGAATGAAGTCCCATCATCAGTGCAAAAAGATGATGGTTCACTGACACCAGTCAAGTGAACCAGGAATGCGAGAAACGTGAGGGTAAATAAACAGAACAGGAAGAGTAGGTACGCAGAAACTATTGCGTCAAGGGTTAGACACGACAACTGCGAAACAAAGATTACGTCATAGACGAAAAAGTTTTTAAATAAGAGATTTCCAAATGTTCGGGAAAGGAGGGGTGCTAGACAGATCATTGACAACTAAATCAGAATTTTTCCAGATATAATAGGATTCCCAAAAATCTAAATCAAAAATCGAAGAACAACTATGGATAATTTTTGCAGAGGAAAAATCAAAAATATGGCCCCACATGACCAACAATGTTGGGCAATGGAAGAGCGTTTGAAATCCTGTTTTTTAACACGATTTTAAGTGCTTTTCATGTTCTTTAACACGGAATTTTAAAGTGCGTCGTGTCTGTCCTACATATGTTAATTTGCATTGGCATGAAATATTATAAATACCCCATCTATCAAGACCCTGAACAGGATGTTTGAGTTGCGAAAATTGTAATTTGTTCACTGGAGAAAAGGCGACCGAAAAATTGAACTTTTTTAAAATTCTGGCAATCTGAAAGCTGATTCTGGGAAAATATGGTAAAACAACGGTGTTGGAATAGTTCTCACAATTAGGTGTTTGATTTCGACCAGTAGGATTGATTAATTTCTTATAAATGTTATCTATGACACTGACTGTGAACCCCCGGTCCATAGCAATGCTTTTCAAATAATTAAGCTCAGCAGAAAGTAAACTAGAATTGGAACAAATGGATAAAGCACAGGAAACAAAAGTTCTAAAAACAGCCTAATTTTTGTTTGGGGGGATGAGCAGATAATTTATGCGGCGGAAGAGTAACGGCAAAGGGTTTGCGAAAAACAGTGGTGTCGATAGTATTATCTTGACGAGTGATGGAAACATTCAGAAAAGAGAGATGACAGTCAGATTCAACTTCTATAGTGAATTGGATGTGCGGGTCTATGGAATTTAACACAGATAAAAGATTGTCATGGTCACGGAGAGACGAGTCCAAAAAAACAAACACATTGTCAACATACCTTACGTAAAAATCGAACTGTAAAACCCTAAATAATTTGACCTCGAAATAATGCATATATATATCGCTTAAAATTGGACTAAGAGGGTTGCCCATCGAAAGACCATCAGACATACGGAAAAAATTGTTATCAAAAATAAAGGTGTTTTGTTCCAAGCAGGCGCGAGTTAAGTTACATAATTCACTGATTTCAAAATGTGAAAAATGATGTTCGGACATTCTTATTTTTAGGCAATCTAACGCACCTTCAACAGGCACGTTAGTAAACAAAGATTTTACGTCGAAAGAAGCCATTATGTGGTTGTTAATATGGAAACTATGGAGTTTATTGACAAATTCTGTGGAGTTCTTGACGGTAAAACTGTTGCTGGACAGGAGAGGTGAAAAGACAGAAACCAAAAACTTAGCCAGTTTGTAGGATGCAGTATCAATATTGGAAACTATGGGACGAAGAGGAACAAGTGGTTTAAAGTGGTTACTCTTCCGCTGCATAAATTATCTGCTCATCCCCCCAAACAAAAATTAGCTGTTTTTAGAACTTTTATTTCCTGTGCTTTGTCCATTTGTTCCAATTCTAGTTTACTTTCTGCTGAGCTTAATTATTTGAAAAGCATTGCTATGGACCGGGGGTTCACAGTCAGTGTCATAGATAACATTTATAAGAAATTAATCAATCCTACTGGTCGAAATCAAACACCTAATTGTGAGAACTATTCCAACACCGTTGTTTTACCATATTTTCCCAGAATCAGCTTTCAGATTACCAGAATTTTAAAAAAGTTCAATTTTTCGGTCGCCTTTTCTCCAGTGAACAAATTACAATTTTCGCAACTCAAACATCCTGTTCAGGGTCTTGATAGATGGGGTATTTATAATATTTCATGCCAATGCAAATTAACATATGTAGGACAGACACGACGCACTTTAAAATTCCGTGTTAAAGAACATGAAAATTGTGTTAAAAAACAGGATTTCAAACGCTCTTCCATTGCCCAACATTGTTGGTCATGTGGCCATATTTTTGATTTTTCCTCTGCAAAAATTATCCATAGTTGTTCTTCGATTTTTGATTTAGATTTTTGGGAATCCTATTATATCTGGAAAAATTCTGATTTAGTTGTCAATGATCTGTCTAGCACCCCTCCTTTCCCGAACATTTGGAAATCTCTTATTTAAAAACTTTTTCGTCTGTGACGTAATCTTTGTTTCGCAGTTGTCGTGTCTAACCCTTGACGTAATAGTTTCTGCGTACCTACTCTTCCTGTTCTGTTTATTTACCCTCACGTTTCTCGCATTCCTGGTTCACCTGACTGGTGTCAGTGAACCATCATCTTTTTGCACTGATGATGGGACTTCATTCATAATAGCCCCGAAATAGCTATCTGCTAGAGTTTTCTAACTCTTTTTTAACTTTTTATTTGTACTTGTAGACACGTTGTCTTACATTTTTAACTTCATCAATTGTACAAAGTTTTCGACTGCTTTTCTTACAAAGTTGATTGTTTAGTTTTTATTTTGTCTTGCTAAAATATTTTAAAAGGGAGTTGATAGTATTAGCATACCTTTGTCTTTGCAAAAATCCAATGCATCTTGCTTATCAGTAACAATTTCCATCAAATTTACTATGCTCTGATGATTTAACTGCCTTAAAATTTTGATCTCTCGAACTGCTGTAATTGGAAATCCTTCCTTTTCATTTTCAAGGCGAACTTTTTTTAGAGCAACTAGTTGGCCTAGGGGGAAAAAAAAAGAAGA
>JAXGGA010009051.1:0-53427 GCA_038373865.1 Uloborus plumipes
TTAGCTAGAAATCGAATAAACAAAAATCTATCGCCCTTAGTTCAATGGAGTCGGAATTCGTCTCCCTAACAGAAAGTGTTAAAGAACTTGTTTGGTTTTCAAGAGTTTTAAAAGAAATTAATGTAGTTAAAAACTTAAATATCCCTATACAATATTGTGACAATCAATCTGCTATATATTTTTCTAAAAATTCATTAGAGAATGTAAAGACTAAGCACATAGATATAAAGTATCAATTTATTAGAGATCTGATTAAAGAAAATTTATTTAGTTTGAATTATATTAATAGTAAAAGTAATTTAGCAGATTAACTTAAAGAAACCTTTATCAAAGGAAAAACTTCAGTGTATTGTAAATAGTGTATTTGAAACAAGGAAGAATCACTGTACGTCCGAAGGGGCCGTTTGTTAGAATTATTTATTCCGGACGTAAATCTAATTTAAAATCTTATTTGCATATTATTTTATTTTGCGTGTAAGATACACCTGAACTGAACTGAAGATAAATATGCAAATTATACTATAAAAACAGGTTAACTGAATCTGTGATGTGGTTGTTTTATGTTGCTACGAAGCTTGTGGCTATGTTCGTTTGTGTTCAAGCACGGAAGTGTAATAAAGTGTATTCTTGAACCATGTCTCATCTCTCAACTTTCACCAGGGTGGATGTGTCTACAAAAATTATATATATATATATAATCAGATATTTTGATAAGTGTTCTTATTGCTTCGGCTTTGTTTCACAAGCTGAATATAAGTTTACTTGATTTGAAAGAGACAAAACAAAAATATAATATCACTAATCGTAGTCATTTAAACATGTTTTGATGAAAATTAATAGTTTTAAAAATCGTTACAAATTGAGTACCCTTTTTTACACTAAAAACCGAAATTCCTATTCTGTTAAGAAATATATAGGCTTATACTGAAAAAAAAATATATTTATGCTTCAAAAACAAGTTACGAGTTTTTTTAAATGATTAGAGTACTAAACAACCTAAAACATAATTTTTCGAAACGTCTGAGCAAAACAAATTTGAAGTATTAAGTTGTTAAAATTTAAGGAGTGTTGCTTTGAAACAACAATCAAGCATCATGATATGTTGTTCAAGTTTCAAAACGTTTGAAAAATATTTTGATAGAATTTCACAACCTTTGATTTCACAATAAAATGCAGCATTACCACACACTTGTTTACACACATTACCACAAATCATGCTTGGCTTTGTTACCTAAGAACTTATTTACTGAAATAAAATCTAAAGAATAGTTACCGAGTGAAGTAATCACTCGAGTGTGGGTTGTCGAAAAGCGACTCGCACTCCGATAAAGCCACTTTGCGATGAGGCAGTAGAGTGAAATGCGAAAACCTAGTTGAATGAATCACTCACGATGGATAACCAGAGTCAATTGATGCTTTAGTAGCTGAGCTGTATAAAGGATTAAATTGACGTACTGGAGGTGAGTTCAATGTGTGATTTTACCCCGTATATGATTTAGTAATCTGTGCTGTCATTTTTCTAAATTCTCTGCATGAGTTTAAAATAATATTAAATAATGTAAATCATACTGAAGCGAAGCGAAAAACTGAGATTATAGTCATCATATTTGAAGTTTAAAATCAACGTAAATAAATCACAAATAAGGCAGAAAGTACAGCAAATAGCTATTTCAAGGCTACATTGGATCCCCTTCCTCAGGCGCATGCGCAGAAGGCGGCGGCGTCTGTCGCCTCGCCAGAGATCGACGATTTTACTCCTAGGAAACCTAGCCTTTACCGGAACAACGCCACTGCCTCACGTCGAGGACGATCGGGAATGTTAGCGAGATCTTCGGCACTCCAGGTCTTCTGTTTAACACGATCTTGCATTTGGGTTTCGAATTTCATATTCAAGGTTTGTTTCCAAAAGAGCTTTTTTGAGTGAAAAGACAACCCAGAAGCATTTGGTTGCTGTACCATTGCTGCACCTTTGCGTGCGAGAAGATCTGCCCGATCGTTCCCATAAATGCCGCAATGACCACTCATCTTCAAACAAATTCTCAAGATTTTTCTAATAATAGAGGAATCCGAAAAAAATGCTATGAAAAAAGCATAACGGGATAGGAAAGGGTTTTAAACTTTAGTTGTTTGGGAAATAGCACAAGACACTTGAAATTGATATGAAAAAGCTCTTCTTTCTAACTCCAAGCATTGCAGATTAAAATTTGACTAAATGTTAAAAGCTAATTTCCAACCAAGACATTTTATGTGATTAGTTATAATTACAAAATATGTAATTATTTATAATACATGTAATCAGTTTTAATTATAAAATAATTTTTAACTTTGGTCACAAAAATTTAGATTGTTTTATAACTCCAATTTTTCTAAACATTAAATCAGTTTAAAGATATATTTCGTTTAACCAATATGTGTTTTGTTCCAAACTAAAGAACTTATTATTTAAGAAACTTGCCCCTTCAAATGAAACGCTGACATGACGCCTTTGAGTCTACGACTAGTTTTGATATAATGTGCATCTCCATAAAAAAATAAGCAACATGGATAATGTGAAAAGTCCGTTGCGAGTCGAAATAATGTTCAAGGGCTATTTGTTTACTTATGAAAAGATTATCAATTTTCACTGGCTAGGAGCGATACTTTATAATTTTGACGAAAACTTACGCATAACTTTCCACGAATAATTTCAACAATATTTTGCTCTTGAAAATTTTAGTACTTTCCCTTAGGTAGATGAAAATTGTAATTAATGTAATATCTGAAAGTTGAGCTGTATAATATTGGACTGTGTGTAATAATTACATTAACAGGTGAAACTTTTTCAAAATGTAGTTATAGTTACTATTTTGATGATTACCATGTTCTATCAAAAAGCAACAAGGAATTTTCTGCGATTTCTCCTATGTTGTGTCATTTAATTAAACCGTTATTAATTCCTGTAAAAATCTTATTTTACAAAATCTCTCTGTAAGCAAAAATAGCTGAAACTATAAAAAGCGGCACAAAAACAAATAACATCGTAAAATGTTTTCGTCTTTTCTCTTCATTTAATTTAAATGTTTAATCACGAACTCAATTTAAAAAGCAAGTAATCAATAACTAAGATTAAAGGTCGTTTCCCTTTCTAGCTCGAAAGGCAATCAGGGCTTCAACTTGATTCATTAGCGTTATTGAATAAGACAACGCTTGTTGGAGAGATTCCTGGAAACTTCTATTCATAATATTTGAATGGCAATCAATTTTCGTTTAACTTCGCTTTCACTATGAACATTTGGATTCGAATTTTTTACTCCCAAACTTGAATGGACTTCAATCAAGTTACAAACGAGTTAATGAATCATCTTCTGAACCCATAACTTCGTTCTCAGAGGATGATTTTTTGCGGGCTTAAGTAAGCTACCATTAATAAATCAGTTAGTAGAAACGGGGCAAATTTATTGTGGGTAACATAGAGGTCTGAGTTCGTAATGACCAGAAACATTTTTAGGAGAAGACATTAAAACAATGTTCTTGTGTGTATATATATATATATATATATATATATATATATATATATATATATATAGTGAAAAATCGAAGCTATACTGACGAATTTACTTAGGGGAAGACCGCCTATATTGGACCCCCTAAGAACAGGAGGCGTGTGTGAAGCAAAACAAAAATACAAAATAGGGCATCGTAAGCTAAATTTAATCAGGAACCGCCCTGGGAGCTTATATTTTCTAAAAATATGGAAATTATTTTTTAAAAAATTATCTTACAAAAAGTTGCAAAAGTCCGATTTAGGAATATATGCGCCTATATTGAACCATGCGCTTCCTAAATTGGACCGTACCAAAAAATCATAGAATAATTTATATTTGAACTATACATCTTTTTTCCGGGATTTGCAATAGAATTTCTTTTGCTTCGGTCTCATTTAGGCAGTGTTGATACACTCACCGATAGCATTTCATGCATTTAATCATGTTTTGCGCTTCATCTCTATGACAAATATTGCAATTACAATTGTTTCGTGCAGTTTCTTGCTTATTCTTGTGTGACTTTTTCTGTTCTATGCTTCTTTCATACGGCGTTAGAATAATTGCTGAGATAGCCTTCCTTTTTGTGTTTTATATTTTTTAGATAAATTGATATGTGAGCCTGGCCTTTACAAAATCATAGTTGAAGTTGACAATCATGCTTTGATGAGAACTATCCGCTGATTATGCAGAGCTTGTACTAATTTAAGTCGTAGCTAGTTCTTGTACATGGTGTACAACAGTACAACTTACACCGAATATGTAGCCTGCTCACTTTGAGTAGTTTTATCTGGACTACTTACATCGAACTCTGCTCCAGCCAAGTCAATGCCGCTAAACACATGCCAATTAACAGGCCAAACTCCTGTTCTTTAGAATCAACTCACAACATTTGCCATGGCCTTGATTGAGGTTTACCCATAAGAGTTACCAAACAGTTCTTCGATTCGATATTGGGTAATGGATCTCATTGGATGTTTTCGCATCCATGTATCACACACTCGATTAAAATATGTAGACAGAGGCTGAAAAAAGATAACATCTTGCATGGTTTGCTTTAAGAGAAAGCATTATTATATCGCTCTCGTTAACCAAGTTTATTGCATCTATGCTCTTGGTTTAACGGTTTTAATGAAATATTGTATCAATTGTGGTGAATTATCGTTTGTGATCCAACCTTTTTTTAAACAAGCATATTGCTCACCAGGGGTTGCTTTTACGATAAGCAAATACATGGAACGTATTCTTTTGAAAATAAGCATGGGGAGGGAGGGGGGTGTAGCAATTCTGTTGCACTCATGCAGCAAATAGCAAGTGTGTTTCTAACACGTTCACCACACATTACTGCTCCAAACTGGTGTTAAATTTTATATGTCGATATATTTTGGGGCTTTTGGGCAGTGAAAAGACCGGTTTCATCTACATTGAACATTTTAGTAGCATATTATTTGTTTCTTTTTAAAATCTTTTCAAGCAAATCGAAGAATTTCATTTTTTTCCCTCGGTAAAACCAGCACAAATTTTATTCAAATTAATAACTATGTTTAACAACCTGAAACTGCAACTTAATGGAAAAAGAGAAAAAAAAAAAAAATATTTCAAGAATTTGCAGCTTCTATAAAATGTGCTTGATAAAAAAAAATGAATGTCGTTAATAGGTGTTAAAGTATTCTTAAAATAATCTTAACTACGCTATTAAATCAGATGAGTCACTTATTTAATGTTACAATTAATTAAAAGTCTTGCTTAAAGTCATTCTTAAATTGGACCACCGGTCCAATATAGGAAAATTTTTTCGGTCCAATAAAGGAAAACATGCCATTTTTTATTCTTCAGCTTATTTCTCTGACAAAAATTATCACAACCGCGCATGTAAATGCATAGATGTGATCCTTATTAAACACAGATTATCGTGCTATAACAGCAGTTTAAATCAGCATACAAGTTTTAGTACTATCTTATTAGGTAAAAGACCGCAAAATAAGATTTTACACGTTTCCAACATAAATCATGCCGTAACTCACGCTACACAGTTCGAAGACTGGTGAAGCTTCATACACATTGATTTTATTCCTAAAACTTTATGTATCTACCGTTAAAGTTTAGCGTAGATCTCTGTACTAGATTTTAAGCACGAGGTCCAATTTAAGCAGTGGTCCAATATAGGCGGTCTTCCCCTACGTTATCATGCATGCATACTGCAAGATAGTACACAAAAATTGCTATGAAAAATAAAAAGCATTATAAATAGATGTTTGTTTTTAAGCGGTAATAAAAATGATAAAATCAACTTTTAACAACTAAACCCGCATGACATATTGCAAGCACGTGTATCGGGGATACAGTTTTTTCATTGTAGAAAAAAAGGGGGTTTTATACTTCTGATTTTTACACGGAAGTTCAAAACTTGCATAAACAAAGCAACCCTTGTAACAATAAAACAGGCATGTGCAATTTTATTTCTAATTTTTACTACTCTACGTCAGTTTATTTGTTGAATATCTGTTATTTCGTCGCTTGTTTTTTTTTATTTAAGGTTTAACTTAAAAACATAATATGGATAGTGTGTTTCTGGAAAGCTTCAAAATGTGATTTTATTTTATAGAAGCAGGCCCATAGTTCATACAGTGGGGAAAATCATCGAAACAAGGATGTAATATATTTGGAGTCTTTGTAGGCTGTTTTGTGCTTTTATTAAAACAGAATACCACATGGTCATCCCAAACTGCATGTCAGTAAACAACCCCTGTTTTAGAGAAGAATGTATTTTCAGTTAGTTATTTATTAGATGCGTTTCACGGTTTACCTCCAAAATAAATGTTGTGCAAGTGACACATTTTCAACAATCAGGCTAAGTATACAGCAAAATAGATTGTGTAATTTAAAGTCTATGTGTGGAAAAGAGCACACACACACACACACCCACAAGAAAACATCTATCAATTTATACATTTATGTGGACTGCTTTTGTTTCAATTGCAAATTGTAAGCCACTAGTTTGGATTTAAGCCAGAAAAATAGGCCACTTACAGAAAGCCATGATATTATTTTCCGCAAAAACAACACTATCCACAATTTTTCCAGAAGCAGAATGTAAAAATATTGTAATACGACTAAAATACTTTACGGATTTATGTAAAAGGCATTTTAAAAATAGACCGATGCAAACATTTAGTCATAAGAACTTGGTAGAACGTGTTTTAAACTTTAAAAAATAAAAGATTTGAGTTAAATAGAAAGGTCAATGTTTTGTAATTAAATGTTTCATTAGAAAAACAGTAGGACACTGTTCCCGATGCTCCAATTCAATTTGCTCAGAATTACCCGCCGGAAGAAAATCGTGGAAAATTTACTACAGACAGTAGAGGGTCATTTAGGAGAGTTAAGTACCAGCTGCTGCAAATGCTTTTTCACAGTGGGAGGCATTAAATAGTATCACTCGAATTGAGTAATAAATACACTTGATACTACTTAATGGCAGGCCGAAAAGAAACTGATTGTTTTTATTTTCTTTAGTTCGAAAAGGTTTAATTAATAAATTTTTAACGAATACTGGAATGAGGAGTAATGTGCAATTAATTACAGATTTTTAAAACATAAAATTAGATATATGTGCAATTAAAAACTATTTAATAGCAATAGATAAAATCGGCAAGAAATTAAGAGGCACATTGCATGACTTTTGCACAGAACACCATATCCTATCAAGATTCTATAGAAACACGAGTACGTACCTGCTTACTGAATTAGTGTCATCATTTCAACCCTGGTAATCGAGAAGCCAGGATTTTAGTAATTCTTGAAAAATTAGATCGTGATTCACACTTGTAATGTTATTATAAATGTGCGAGATCTGGATAAATAAGAGGAAATAAATGGAAGGAAAGGAAATAAGAGGAATATATATAGGGGAGAATGGTAATGAATGGGCCATGGTAAATGAATGGGCCATGGTGATGAATGGGCCACTAACAAAATATGAAAAAGTATTTGCATGATTTTTTTTTTTTTTGATGCCATTAATAGATGTAGCTATTTGTTCTACTAAACTCATCCAATTTTCATTCGTTTGCGCTGAGCCATTTTCAAACTCGAGTGGCATGGTCAAGAATCTGACTGAAAAGTAAGTTTTTCCCTTTTTAGTAAAACATTTCCTAGCTAATATGTACCAAGTATTTCACTGCATAGATATGTATAAGATAGTCTTTCCATATCTATAAACTAATTTTAAGATGTATTTTGATGTTATTTAAATTCAATGTACTCAAAAAACCTAAATGTATTCCAAAAGTATAGGTGGGGCTGAATGGGCCACTATGTCATGGTAATGAATGGGCCACCATAATATTGTTTTTCTTCCTTTTCTCTGGATTTTCGCATTAATATGAAACACAACTGACTGTCATTGATAAAGATTACTGTCGTCAAAATAGGTTTGTAGTAACTTCTAAATATAGTTTGCAGTTCTATATTATATTCCTATAGTACAATAGACTGTGGTCGCAGTGCGTGGCTTGAAAAAGCCCCACTCTCTCCTTCATATTATATTCCTCACAGTACAATTTCATTTTCTTTCTTGGTAACTTAAGTTAGATATTTATTATTCCCGATGTCTAGTAAATTAAAAAAAAAAAAATGAATTTTGACAAGTTTGAAAATGAAGATGAAGTTTTTGAAAGTGATTTTTAATATTATTTTTGAAATATATAAATTTTGTTAAATCATAGTGTGTATTATCTGTTATTTTATATATATATATATATATATATATATATTTATTTGATGTTATTTATTTCTTACAATCTCATTATTTAGTCATTTTTCTGCTACAATTGGTATGCATCAGTTTTATTTTAATTGCATCAATTTTGATGTTTATATAATTTTAAATCAGTATGATTTTGTATCATCATGTCAAGTGTCACATTAATTTTGTAATATTCAGCAAATAAAAGATTAAATCCACATGTTTTCATTGAATTAATTTAGTGGCCCATTCATTACCTTCGATGGCCCATTCAACCCTATAATTGGGGTTGAATGGGCCAAATTTCAAAATTTTTATTTTCTATTATAATTCATTATCGACAGGTGCTAATCCAACATTTATGACTCCTTAGATAGCCAGATAAGTAAAGTAACTAAAACACCAATTTAGAGTTAAAACAAAGTGTTAGAAAAAATTACAAAAATTCAAAACCAAAAAGTAATAATATATATATATATATATATATATATATATATATATATATATATATATATATATATATATATATATATATATATATATATATATATATATATATATATATATATATATATATATATATATATATATTAAAATTATTGGTTTTCTCGTATTTTGCGCTTCAGCAAGAAAGTAAATGTTTCATTGTTTAAACTTTTCGTTTTTTACCTGCGCAAAGAAAGTTGATTTTTATAGTTATTTTTTTAATATGAAATAAATATTACTGAAATAAAATATAAATAGCTTTTTAATATCAAAAATAGTCATAGAAACAAAATTCATATTGTCTATTTCGTAATGCGGAATTATATAAAATTTAGCATACATATTGTTGAGTTTTATAATATGTGCTTGAATGTCAAAAATTGCTCCTCTTCATAGCAAATTACATAATGTTATACATATGTAAAACTTATTAATCACAAGATTTTCCTTTTTCCCAGAAAACAAAGCTTAACGCAGTAATAAGAGTAAAATAAGGCTTAAAGAGACCTAAAATCCTAGTCCAGACTATATCGATTTCTATTACTTTCGCTATTATCACATAGTTATTCTGCTTAAAATATTTGTGTTAAAAAAAAGAAAAAAAAAATACAAATGGCCCCAAAAGGATTTTTTATTTCAAAAGAAAGATAAAACTTAAACTTTTTTCTCAGAGAAAATTATTCCAATTTTTCTGAAAAAAGGAGCTTGCGTAATTGGTTTTTTGAAGCCAAAACCTAAATCATTTTCTCTGTTCATTTTGTGATAAATTTATTTCTGACATAAAAAAAATTATGTTTGTCGGGGAAATATCATTTCTATAAGAGTTTATGTTTTTCTCTTAAGCTACTTTAAAACTTTGTTCTAACTTGAAATGATGTTGGGTCGGTTCCATATTTATGTTTTAACCTCGAGGAGGTTTTGATAGAAACTCGATTTTTGTATCAAGTATTCGAAAACAAAAATATTACTAAGAGCTGAAAACTCATTTTGAAGGCTTTTTAAACACCTTCTTCGATTTTCATAAAATATTTTCCCAATATTTCACTGCGCCGGTTGCTTAAGAAAATATCAAAAATAATAACTGGCAAAATGGTTCACATCACTAAAGTTATCTTAGGGAATCAAAAGACGGTTAAAAGAAAAAGTTTCATAAATAGGTTTCATTTACAGTTATGAACCCCATATGAAAAAATGCTCATTATTTTGTAAACTATAGCAATTTAATTTTCAAGATATATTTCTCGCTTAGTTGCAAAATGATCAGATGCTTTATGGTAGTTGGAAATTTAAATATGTAGGCAGAAATAAATTACATTTCAAGTTTGTAACTAGGAATGAACCAAATAATCGTTAATGCCAAGTAATCGGCCAAACTCGGCCACTTTGCTGATTATATAAAATCGGCAGAATTTGTCAATTAATTGGCGGAAATGTTTTAAAAATATTATTTTCTAAAGCATACATTCACCTATTTCGATAATTTTATAACAGTAAGCAAATGCAATTTTCTGCACCTCTTACTATAGCATGTAGAAAGGAAGTGTACAGAGTAAAAACAAAACAAATAGTTCATATAATGCGTAAAACAAAATAAAATATTTAAATATAACTCCAACAGCTACCATTCATATGACATTACAGTGGAACTCCGGTAAACTCGACAGCTTCAGTTAGTCGACATTTATTTCTCCAATGGTTAGTCCAACGTTAATTTCAATGGGGGAAAAATCTCTTATTTGACTCACACAAAGGAACCTCTATAAATCGACATTCACTTGCTATCTTAGTTCCATTTTTGCTACCTATATTCTTTAAAGTTGAACCTTTCTGAGAATTTGCGCTTTATAGGTCAGTTAATTTGTTCTTTTCCAGAAAGAGCTGCTTTAAAGAATTCCCTTTTGTATCCTGAGCAGTCAACCATCCCAGTTTGTGTTGTGGTGTCTGATCTTACTAACGAAATTATGGATTTGTTCCTAATTAAGTATTGTAAATAGTCTTATTTGTATTGTTACGTTCTTTTCAAACAAAAAAAAAAGAGGGAAATAATTTACGAAAGGAAATTATTTTTCATAACAGGGATGGTAAGCACTAGTAAATGAGCAATTCAGAAAGCACTACTATAGTTTATGTAATGAAATCTCGGTACGTTGACAACCGATCAACTAGACATATTTTCGTGGCCTTTTGGGGTGTTAAATACTTGTATTTTAAAAGTGGATTGCAAAAACTTTAGTGTTTAACTTTATTTATATTCAGCCAAATATTGCGGATCAACGGTAAAATACTTTAAGTATGCCTTGAAGATGAAGCTACAAGGAATAAATTTATAAACAAGAAATAACTGAGTTAGTGCTAAGATATGTAACATGTAATACGAAACTGTAGTGACTACAAACGAATATAATTCAAAAAATGAAGAATAAAAAAAATCCTCAACAGTTGAAATACATATTTAATAGATTAACTTTAATATTTTAAATAAATATACACATATCGACAATGTTGCAACATTTTATATCTGTCGATACCTTTTTCCTCAACATATTGCTTTTAAATAGCCTCTAATTTTCACAAACAATAAAACCTTGAATAAATTGGCTATAAATAATTGAAAAATACATTTAAATTAAAAGCATTCCTAAATAAGAGTTCTCACATCGCTTCCTCCATCCGATGTTCTATAGACCTGCAGGCAGTTATTTACATATACAATGATTTTTTTGCATTCATGATTGACAGGTGATCTATCGCCACATTGGCAAGTACCCTGTCAACAAAAAAATTTTGTGACCATGTTTTTTAGTGGAAAGGCTTTTTTCTTCAGCATCTAGAAGATGATTCTTACTATGAGTACTAAAATACTGAGGCCCAGCAATGGAAAAATCTTTGCTATCACACTGTATTATCTTTTGTTATTTTCCAACCATTCATGCAAACTTCCGATTTTACATCTTAATGTCGGATGCATTTTTATTTATAAAAGTTTCAAAGAAAAATAGTGGCAACATAATAATATTTCAAATTCCAATTTTTGAGTCAAATACACACAATTGATCAGTTAAAAATGATACTCAAAGTTAATTCGCAAAACTGCAAAACTTTCTGGGAAAAGCTTTAACTTAGTTTGAGCATATTTAACAATCAAACTTTAATAAGAATTTTTTTTTCCTGCTTATTTATGACATTGTTTGTCAAACTTAGTAACTAATAAAGTACAGCAACAAAGCATAATTAATTGTATGGAAAATTAAAATACATGTGTACAAAGATCATCAGATTCATTCTAATCAAAACTCATTTCATAATTTCTGTCTTAAGAACATCCTTAATTATTTCAAGAAACTCCTTTTTCTATTTTTTTCTTTCATTTAGAAGTCTAATTTTCCCAACTTGTTTGAAAAGTTTGAAGAAAGGAAACGCCTTTCACTTTTATTAATGCTCTGATGGTGTCTGCAAATCAGACCTTGATTACTATTATTCTCGTAACGAATTTTCAATTGATCAAGCGAAAGCAAACAAACACTTTATTTTCGTGAAAAGTTTGGTGAATCGATTCATCCATCGCCAATTTCTCGATTATTCTACTTTCGTGCTAAATTTATTCACTTTTATTTTCGCCTTAGATATTGAGATTTAACCAGTTGTTTATGATAGGACTGACACTTTAAGTGAGTAGTTTTACGAACGTTATATTTTAAGGATTATCAGAAATTATCTTCTCGGATTTTATAAATCAGGTGCTAGAAAAATAAATGTAAATGTTTTCTTGTATCGCATTTTTAATATTACTTTTTGGAAATGTGTTGTGAACTCGACAGTTTATTGAGATTTAAGCTGCATTAGACATTAAAAGCCTTGGATAATCCTTAAATCGTTTATTTAGAAAGAAAAATAATGACAAAATGTTCAGTTTTAGGTTCAAATTATGTTCAATTTTGACTGAAAGAACTTAACAGTTTTATTCATGACCCTTTAATTAAGGGCGATACTTTAAAGTATTGTCCGATTCAAAATTGCATAAAATACACAATAAAGTTGGAATGCCACCGGTAATCGGTTGGAATGCCATCGGTGAAATCGGTTGGAATGCCATCGGTAATCGGTTGGAATGCCATCGGTGAAATCGGTTGGAATGCCATCGGTGAAATCGGTTGGAATGCCATCGGTAATCGGTTGGAATGCCATCGGTAATTGGTTGGAATGCCATCGGTGAAATCGGTTTGGTATGCCTCCAACATACCAAATCTATATTGCTCTCTTTGACTACACTAGATTGCATTAGGTGTTCCATTACGTTGTAACTGTTTCAGGTAGCATCTTTTAGCTTCTTATTTCGGTTTTGGCCTTTATACGAGCTGAGCACTCGTGTTTGAATTTATTTCTATATATTCCTGATATTTTTTCGAGCTTTGTGTACCGACGGTTGACTTGTTTAAAAAAAGTACAATATCATTTGACCTTTATTAATTACGGAAATAAGGTACTAGTTACTTCGATTGCTTATATCTTTTAGATTTCTCTTACTTAGTGTTAAAACATACTTGATATAGATTTTTTTTGTAACTGATAATGTTAGTTAGTTAAACTTTGCTTTAAAAGCAACCACAAATCAAATATGTTAAAGCCTTTGTTTTTAGCAAAGTAAATGAAGCATTCAAGTTTCTATAGGAGAGGAGAGTACGTTTGCTATGGATGTAGAATACTCTAAATACAGATGGAATTGAAGATATAACCCCTTTTAAAAGTGACAAGAGGCATAGTTTCATAAACACTAGTATCATCTTTTTTATGAGTAGAAACCATGTCTGAAATAACACTTGACAACATAAAACCTGGTATCATGTATACTATGTATTAATGGAAAAAACACTTCCTGCATGTGTATATTTTTTTTCTACACATGGTATCAACGACGCAATACATTTTCAACAGCGGCAATAGTCATTATTATTTTTTCCCCCTTAAATTACGAATTGCTAGTGAACTGATTGATAAAAGAAGTTATAATTTAATGAAAATATTAAAAGTTATAAAAAATTTCAACAAAATTCTAATAATTATGATTGCAAAATTGAAAGTATTTTTTTTTCTTTTCTTTTTGATTTCGGCATTTTCATGCTAATTTTTAAATAACACTCAGTTCATTTGTTTGATTAAATTCTTTTATTATAATAATTTTAGTTTTATTATTTTAGCGTACGGGCATATTCATGCTCAGTTTAATACTATTAAACACAAAAAGGCTGTCTTGTGTATGTTTCTCACAATTAAATAAATCGCAAAGAATTATTAGTCGGAGTAAAAGTATCGCGTAACGTAATTAAGGAAAATTTTCTGCTTTAAATGGTTTTCTCTGGGAAATTTACCTTTGCACACTACTTGTAATAACGATTAAAAGTTAAAAAAAGACTGAGCCAAGTTTCACCACGCCAGATTGCATACTTCGCAATTTGTTTAAATGTTGTAAAAGTAATTCGGCTCAAGGGAACTATAATATTTCCAATGTATTTTATTTTCTGAATTAAACAGGGGAAGTATTAGTTAATTTTGAACTTTAGCAAATCCGTTTATTTTATGAAACTTTCCCGAAGGCTTACACATTTCAAGTAAAAATGCATAATAAGAAGTTTATAAAAAGTTAAATTACCTTGGGCATAGGGAGAATGAAACATCAAAACTTGTTGACGTACAAAATGATAAGCTATACATATACACACGAGTGATAAAATTTCTTATTAAAATAGAAAACAAATTTGAAAAATGTTTTTTTTTTTTTTTTTGGAAAAAAGTAATTTCTAAAAAATGTTATGAAGAATTTAGTCGCATTCAAACAAGTTGTTATATTTAAATAATTCCATACTGTAAAAAAAGGTGGAAGGTTACTATTGATGATGGATAAGATGTTTACAGACCTTTTGTGGCAAACTCTTTCGATTTTAAGAAAACTAATTGTCGGAGGAAAGTTTCCCGCAGCCTGTGTAAAGTTCCACCAAGCGTTTAAATTATTGGGGTATTATTCAAAAAGCACACGTTGAAACAAACATCTGCACAGAGCTATTAAAGAGTTATGAACGTAACCATGATGTGCCTTAATAGCCGAGTGTTTAAACGCGTTTGCTATATACGCGTTAAGTTCACGGTTCGGTCCTATCGTGTGTAATTAAAATAAGTTATGAATTTGTGTAAAGTTGATTGATAGTGAGAAGCATGATCCTGACAAACCTTAAATAAACGAATATTTGAACGTAATCTTCCAGCCTCTGATGAACGCCTTTTTTTCTTATTTCTTTTTTGGAGGATTCTGGTATAACCTTACACAGAAATTGGTGAAATTTTATGCTATAGTTACATTACCATGGTGTAAATTTCCACAAGTGATGTGTTACTTGCACCAGTTATATCGATTAAGTTACTCCATAACAGTGGAGACCGCACTGCTGCCACCATATTTATGAAGTAAGTTTACACACCATTTTTCTCAAAACTTCTAAAACCGTAGAAGTCATTTTAGAAATTCTGCAAAATGTCCAACATTTTTGTCGTAGTATTTTCTTTAAGTTCATGCATTGACAAACAGTCATTCAGAGTTTGTTCGAACAATTTCAGCACTTCAACTTTTTAGTATATTCCAATTCAAAACAAACGAGAAAGCACTTCACTCTGCTTGCGAACTTATTAAATCAGTTTTGTACACTTGATTTCAGGAAATATATTCGCCGACTCTACATAGTAATGTACTACAAATCTTAGGTTACTGTTTGTAAGCTACTTTTTAGTACAATTGGAAGTTGTAGACATCGTACTAATCTTTTAAGGCAAATAGCATTAAACCCACTTATCCAATACTTTATTTCTTATACATGGTCAGTTTTTAATTATCTAAAGCAGATCATTTAGTAATATTTAGTAAAATGACAAAAAGGAAGTTCTTACTAGCTACATTCTGCGGCTCGTGTAAAATGCTTGCGGCGGAATGGTGTATAACGTCTTCGGTGGTGTGCTTCAGGTTTTTACATCAGCTAACCTCAAAAACCCTTCCTTTCCAAACACTGAACTTTGATGGCCCCGCTCCAATTACCACCTCAGAGGGTGTATTAATTAATTAGCGGTACATTTATTTTCAGCTCGGTTCACCTCCAGACGCATTTAACTCCCTTCAGTAGTTCGTATTTCCTAAGATCGACTTTTACCAGGCATTTTAACCCATTTGTGCCTAGCGTCCTTTTAAAAGGACGCTTGCTAAATCCTCCATAAATTTCTAAAAAAGTATTTCATTTCAAATCAAATAGCTGATTATTGTAATTAAGTGTTCTATTAATCATTATCTATGAGATAGTGGCACTAAAATTATATTCAATATTTTTTTTTTACTGTCGAGGGTCCAAGAGGTGAAATTTTCATCATTTTAAAATTTCAAAGAGCAAAAAGTAAGTTAAAATTTTTAATTTCCGATGATGTGAAAAGTTTTTATGCTCAAATCTTACTTTATACTCTTTTCTAAAACACATATTTTATCAATTTTTTAAAAATATTATTTTAGCGCAGTTTTATCTGCAATTTTGTAGCGTTCTATATTTAGGACGCTAGGCACGAGTGGGGGCAGGTTTTTCCCACGTGTTCCGTTCCTGAAAGCTTTGCATTACTGATCATTTTTGATAGTATATCATCATAAAATGCCGGAAACATGATGTTTCGGACGGGCTCGTCATTTAGGGGGCAGGGGGGGGGTCAATTGCCCCCCCCCCCGATTTTGTGATATCAATGTATTTACATATAAGTGGGCGTGGTTTTTGCTGATTTCCAATGAAATTGCATTGCGTTTTCACCCTTTGCCCCCCCCCTGGAAAAACTTGAAATGACGTCCCTGGTTTCAGAAATAAGTTTTGAATAATGAATGGATTAAGAGTTAAGTTGATAAGCATATATTTAACTACATATAATTTATAAAAATTTTTTGCTTGTTCTTATTCATGAAAGCCTGGCTTTTCCCACGATTTACGATACTTTATCATCTCATAATAGTATAAATATTTCTTATGCATATTCTTTTCAAAAATAAAAGTATTCAATAAACTTTTATTAATTGCAAAATTTAATTGTATTTAAATATCGTTTTTATTTTACCAATCATTACCAATCAAAGAAACTCTTATATAACTAATCAAGTGGTTATTTTTAAATAAACGCATAATCTAAAAAAATCAAATGTGATGGACCTCATTTAAGAGCTCTCGGAAAATAAGTACTATGACTTGTTTTTTGAAAACCCTTTTACGTCACCCGCGTTTATTGATAAAGTAACACATAAAGAAATAGGTGCAACGGGAACTGTACAGGCAAACAAAACTGAAAACTGTCCACTTGAAGATATTAAATATTTTAAGAAGGAAGACGGAGTAAGTTACGGTTTCCAAAACTCGAAAAATTTGAGTTTTGTTAGGTGGAACGACAATAGCCAACTATTAGATGGTTACGATGGAACGACATCTAACCAATATAGTGTTACACCCATAGTTCAAGCTAGACGATAGTCAAATGCTGAAAAAAAATATTAATATAAACCAACCATTTACTGTTTGCCAGAATAATAAATTTATGGGTGGAACAGACCGAATGGATCAGAACTTAGACCAATATCGCTGTTCTATTCGGTAAAAAAATGGTGGTGGTCACTGTTTCTGTTTGGTCTCAAAAATTCTGTGAAAAATGTATGACTCCTGTGCAGATTATGCCCTTCTTATGAAGCAAGCAAAATGGACCTTTTGCAGTTCAGAAGAGAAATCAGAAGAGAAGCCAAAGTTACTTTGCTAAGTACAGCAATAGAGCCAAAAACAGCGTGGCTATGGGAAATTCAAAGAAATTTACAGAGTGCCCAACGAAGTGAGATTTGGTGGAAAAGATCATTTAATCGTAGTAAATCCAAAACAAATAAAATGTGCTTACTGCGGTAAGAAATCTACAAGAAAGTGCAATAAGTGTTTAGTAGGATTGCACGTTAAATGCTTTGAAATCTTTCATACTAAGTAACTTTTACTTTTAAAAAATGTAAGAAAAAAATACTCATGCTATTATTTTTTGTCATTCTTTAAGCTGATAATGTGAATTCTTTTTATGCAAATTTAAATTTTAAATGATTTATTTGAAGCACTCGTTAAACAGTCTGAGTTTAATTTTCTGGTTTCTTCAATTTTTTTATTTTTATTTATCATTTTTTTAATGTTTAAATTTATTTTGAATTACATTGTTTTATTACAGTGGCTACCACTGCTATGAATTGCTTTTGTTCAAAATAGTTTTTATTCAGTAAAGCTGCTAATTTAATAGAGCTGGATTGTGTTCTCTTTTTAATGATTTGATTCATTTAAGCGGTTTATTCAATTAAAAACTGATTCAATAAAGCGGTGTCAGCTGTATTATGTTATGCTGTATAAATTTTTATTTTTTTAATGTTTAATATATGCAAATTTGTTATTAAGATGATCGATTTTGGAAAATCTAGGGGTCGGAGTATTTGTAAAAAACATGTACCCTCTCGTGCCTAGCGTCCTTTTAATAGGACGGTTACATTATATCAAATAAAAATTGTAATTTTGGTTCAGGATTTTTTAAAATATTTTTCCAGTTCATTTAGTACCTAAACACATGTTATGAGCCAAAAATGGTTCAAAAGTTCGGAGTTGAGCATTAATGGGTTAAAAAGAGTTATTTACATAAACTACCCCTTAACACGTGCTTTCCTCGCGTAAAGTTACTGGTGGAAAAACCAGTGTCCACTTGCCAAGCATAATCCGAAATTGCGGCAGAAGAGCAGCGAGAGAAAAAAATAAGTTCTTCATGGATATATCTGCAAATTAAAACTACAATTATGAGAAATAGTCAAACTAAAGCTCACAAACTACGAATATATCGATACTTGATTCGATGGTTAGTTCACTGGCGTTCCAGGAGAAGATTGCAAATATAAAGACATAGAATCATATTTTAATAATATAAGATTGATCAGACAATTTAGGCCTTTTATACAAATTAATGAGAATAGCAGGACATCGAAGTTCCAAAATTAGTGATTTGTTCACATATGATTCTTTTCGTGTAATTTATCTCCAGTTCCATGGTAAGGAATTATTTTTGCTCAAAATTACTTAAATCGTGAAGCAAAAGCTGAAATAGTAGTCAATGTAAAAATTCTGTGCTACTATAGCTTACTAAATTAGTTTCTTTTCAAATTCGAGCGCAATATATAACAAGTATTGGAAGCGAGTTACAGTAATGTGCATTTATAGATATGTATTTGAGTATTTATTTTATCATTTTCCCGTTTTGAATCCTATACAGCGAAAAAAAAAGAAATATTTTTTCAAGAGATGTAAGACAAAAATCTTTAGTAAACACTGAACGCATGCGGGCAAACAAATATTTTCCCAAGCGTTCAAGATGAGAATAGAACTTTGCAGACTGCTTCGTTTTTGAAAAATAAACTAGATTTCTCACATACAAAGCCTTCAAAAATTGAATTCCGAAAATATATTCTCTGTAACTAATACAGGTAAAAAAGGCGTAAGAAAAAAAAAAAAACTTATCAATCGATTTTTCGTACTTCACGGACATTGTAAACTAAGAGAAATTACATAAGATGTTTTTTTTTTTTTACTCGTCCTGAAATTTTTCACTCGGAAATAAGATTCATGAAATTTTCATGAAAATCGACATGTACGGTTAAAGCTCCATCGGATACGTTGAATTCTGTATTTTGTTTCTACTTTCAAATGCAAATTCTATTTTTAGAAACAGATTTCCGATTTTGTTTCTCTTGACATTTTGTTAACTGACGTACAAAGTAGCTACGGTGGAGACTTTTAAAGTTTAAGTATTATATCTTAGTGTATATAAACAGACTATGAGATTACAGAACACAATATAAAATCTAAATAATATATTTTTATGATAAAAACAGCATTTTTCCTCTTCAATATGTTTTTCAGGTTTCTTAGCTCATTTTCTAAGTTAGATCACAAAAAGTGCAGGGAATAATTTTTGAAATTAGCGGACATTTAAAAGTGATAAAAAATTGAGTTTCTCAAATTAAAACAGAAAATTGTAAGCATCTATTATAGGATTTTCACTCTAATAACAAGAAAAAAAAACTTGTCGCATGTATTTCCTCTACAAAATAAATTTTTCGGTGCAGGAAAAGCATTATCTTTGATTCTATAAAAACACGGAAGAAAAAGCATTGACCTCTTTTAGTTCAATCTTTTCATTCTTTAGAAATTCTAACTTAAGAAACCTTGCATTTGAGTCTACAGAAGCCAAACAAATGTTGGAACTCATAATGAGTTAGTCAGAATTACATCATTTCAAAGTGGCGAGAAAGTTATTTTTATGTAATATATTTCAGAAAAAAAACAACCTTCGTTTCGAAAAATAGGAAAAATAAATAAACGGATCAACTAACCTCTGCAAGAGAATATTGAAGCCGTGTGCCAAAAAATCACTAATTCTCTAATTAAAATGAAAAAATAAAATAACTGGATTTGAAAACTACCTCAAATATGACAAAGGTGACAGCTTTATTTCAGTAAATAGCAAGGTTCTCGTACAGAATTGACCGAACTTATTTTTCCATGTATATCGATCCTCTAGTAAGTTGACCTCCGACTACACAATGCTTCGCTCTTTTTCGGATAGTAGGAAAGGGCAATTGGCAACAACGAATTGAGTTGGATAACTGTTGCAATCGTTTTGATAAATAACTCAAATTGAAATCTGGAGCAATTACCCATTTCTATTACCTGTAAAAAGGCAAATATTGTTAAAATCGGAGGTTCACTAATGAGTGGAGCACTAGGGTGGTCACAAAAAATCAATTTTCGAATTTTGCGGCACCCCCCTAAAATGTGCCAATGGGCTAGAAAATGAGATTTGCAAAGTTTTAGCTTAATCTGATAATATTAACACGTGCCGCAAAGCGGGTAAAGTTAAGAAAAACAGCTATTTTTAGCCAAAAATTGTAGTTTACTTTGTAAAACCAAAACTACTGATCCTAGTAGCTTTATTTTGGTCTCATTTTGTAGGAAATTTTATTTTCTTTAAGTCTAATCTTGTTTAAAGTTTCGAAAAAAATGATTAAATATTTTTCAGAATTTTCACAAGTCAGGCTGCAACGCAAATCCTCGAAATTGCAAGTAACATGGGGAATTTTTTTTTCAATTAATCTTTGAGGCACCCCCCCCCCTAAAATGTGCCAATAGACTAGAAAATGAGATTTGAAAAGTTTTAGCTTTATCGGATAATATTAACACGTGCCTCAAAATGGGTAAAGTTACGAAAAACATTGATTTTTAGCCAAAAATCGTAGCTTTTCCTCTGTAAAACCAAAACTATTCATCTTAGAAACTTTATTTTGGTCTCATTTTGTAGGAAATTTCATTCTCGTTAAGTGCTATCCCATTCATTTTTGCTATCATGTCCAAAGTATTTATTTGGTATTTTTTAGGTTAAATCGTAGAGTATATCAAAAATAAGAAAGTTTCATGCAAAGACCTAAAAGCATTACAATATTCAATTACATTTATTTGCTTAGTTGGATTTACTTTGTCAATTAAAAAAGGGGTATTTTCGCGGTACATTAGAAAGAAATGAAATAAATTTCTGTGTTAAAATAGAGGAATTAAGGGGTTAAGACGGAAAGCAAAGAGTTAAAATGACAATAAAAGCTTTAATGCACCTTTATACTTATACTGTTAAATTATATAACATCATTTTACTACTGTTTACATACAAATTAAGTTGCTGATGGCTTGAATGGGATATCTTTTGATAAATGAGGAAACTGTGCCTACATTTAGCATACAGCATTAACTTGTAATAAAAGCTACCGTTGCTCTTTGTCTTTCGTCAAAGAGCTATTTTTAGCAGTGGTATCAAAATACATTCCGTAAATTTTTTCAACTGAGCCCCAATGCTCAACTACTAAATATACAGCACTTACTTGTACACGCCCGTGCTGTTTTTAAGGATGGGAACACCTATCATCTGCTCTTCAACACCACTAGTCATCCAAATTGCTAGCCTCTAAATTGTCTTTGTTAAATAAAAAACTAGATGAGATTTCTTATCCCGATACACAACAGCTCCTTCTAAGTCTAAATTCCTAAATCGATTTTTGATAAGATTAAATCTTTGTTGACGAAATTGCTGTCTACAAAAGGGTATGACGTTTCAATTGAAAATTAAATTTGACGGTCATGATTTAATGTCTCTTCTGTAGCTGCTACTATCCGTTCTACGGATCCCGATGAGAAACATCAAAGTGGTTATCAAAGGAAAATCCTTAACTCTTTGGTTTTGAACGGCATTTTTGGATCTCTCAGCATTCTTCGCAGCTTTCTCCTCTCATCATACAGTTTTTCTAGGTTTATAACGTTGGTTTTAGATTGTTTGGTAGGCATCTTAGCTTTTTCACAAAAAATGAGAACTCCCTTTGGTTACTTGAAGCTTTTCTGAACATCAGTTTAATTTGACGCAAGTTTTAAAGATAGAAGGTAAGTAAAGAAGGTAACTTGGAACCTGTGATTTGATGAGACATGCGGCTATTAAAACTTGTCTTTCTGTCTTAAATTCAAGCTTGTTGATCTCTGGAAACCGAAAGTGGAGCCATTCTCTCTATTTTAACACAGAAATGTGTTTCATTTACTTCTAAAGTACCGCGAAAATACCCCTTTTTTAATTGACCAAGTAAATCCAACAATAAGTAAATAAATGTAATTGAATATTGTAATGCTTTTAGGTTTTTGCATGAAACTGTCTTATTTTTGATATACTCTACGATGTAAACTGAAAAATACCAAATAAATACTTTGGACACGATAGCAAAAATGAATGGGATAGCACTTAACCAGAATGAAATTTTCTACAAAATGAGACCAAAATACAGTTTCTAAGATGAATATTTTTGGTTTTACAGAGGAAAACTACGATTTTGGCTGAAAATCGCTGTTTTTCGTAAATTTACCCACTTTGAGGCACGTGTTAATGTTATCCGATTAAGCTAAAACTTTTCAAATCTCATTTTCTAGTCTATTGGCATATTTGAGGGGGGTGCCTCAAAAGATTAGTTGAAAAAAAAAATTCCCCATGTTACTTGCAATTTCGAGGATTTGCGTTGCAGCCTGACTTTTGAAAATTTTGAAAAATATTTAATCATTTTTTTCGAAACTTGAAATAAGATTAGCTTATAGAAAATAACATTTCCTACAAAATTAGACCAAAATAAAGCTTCTAGGATTAGTAGTTTTGGTTTTACAAAGTAAAAACTACAATTTTTGGCTAAAAATCGCCGTTTTTCTTTACTTTACCCTCTTTGCGGCACGTGTTAATGTTATCCGATTAAGCTAAAAGTTTGACGAAGTTTGACATTTTTGATGAAAATGTCAAACTTCGTGATTATTTTACTATGCATGTGGTTTCTTATCAAGAATTTGTTTGAAAAGTTAAAAAAAAAAACATTAACAGTGTGAGTGATTTGTAGTGCGTATTTACAAACTTAATAAGGCCGTTTATTCCTGATAGTACAATTCCCTATTCTTAAGAGAATAACAATCAGTTATATTAAAAAATATTTCCTGAATTAAAAATCAAATTTAAGTTCAATTGCTTCCAGTTTTAAATGTCTTTGGACTTTTAGTATTGTCTATTTTTAGAACAATACTTAAGACTCTAACCACATACCCACACCATAAAT
The DNA here is from genome assembly GCA_038373865.1 of Uloborus plumipes. NCBI lineage: Eukaryota > Metazoa > Arthropoda > Arachnida > Araneae > Uloboridae > Uloborus > Uloborus plumipes. Next base: position 23,498 of record JAXGGA010009051.1, read on the forward strand.
ATTAAAACTTTCCATACATTTCCCTTACAAAACAAGAATTGCTGCAGAACTTAAGATTATACAACTAAAACGCTTGCTTAGCGCAGCATTACTCATGTAAAAGTTTGTTAATTCTAAAGAACTTTGAAGTATATTTAAGCGGTTAGATCTTGCGCTCGCTCTTTTTTCTGGATAGGAACATTTTCACTTCCATATTAATATAATCATGTACTAGATGAAACTAAGTTGAGTGGACGCAAATTTCCACAAAACTTTACCGTCACGGAACATTTTTAGAATAGAAACTTTCTTGAAAGTATAATCTGGGGAGGTAGAAAAATTATTTCTGTATGAAAATGATTTTAACTGCAGTTTCGTAGTTTCTGTCACTCATATCTTGAGCATATTTAATGTTAAAGAAGCGCAATAAAGTGTGTAATTAGTTATAAATAATATTATCAAATCCTTTAGCAGCTTCATAAACAAAATACAACTTTCTTCGCAATTTTTAACACCATTTATATAGCATAAAATTTGATCCCCAAAAGCCTCTAAAAGCCCTTTTATACTGATCTAAAACTACAAAACTGATTTTTTGCTGCAACTATTGTATGTATTAATGAACAACAAAGTTATGCAAAAAATAAACTGTATAACATGCTTCCAGAGAAATTCCCTCTGAATTTATAAACTGCTAACTGCTGCAGCCATGTTTTCAAATCTTAGAGGGCAAATGTAGGTGTTAAAGCAACGTTATACGGAATCGAAAACGGAAAATGGCATCAACATTTTGCAAAAGCATATTCTACACGAGTGTTGACAACAATCAAAACCTATTTGAGCCAGACGTCTTTTGAAAAAGACGCTTACAATTTATCTGTTAATTTCCAACTCTTATTGTATTTAGAGTATTAACGAAGATCAGAGTATCAAAAATAAATATTGCAGTTGTTATTCTTCACGAAACAGCAGCACAGCAAATACAAGGTGTGTATTTTAAGTAATGATAAACTTTTTTTTTCCTGATGCGGCTGTACGCCAGAGGGCGCTCCGGCCGGTTGTAGTCGGTAGTGTGGCCTTCGACATTGATAACGCTCCATTTGGCAGTCGCCTTTAGTTGAGACGGGATTACGCATGGCGTAGACGTCTTCAAAAAAGTGTGCGCAAGCTCAAAATGCGACAAAGCATTGAACAGCGTTACGCAATCAAATTTTGCTTGGAAATGATTCAGCAAACGTACGGCAGGGAAAGCTTATTGCAAGCTTAAGTTTTAGATGGCAAAATGTTTAAAGAAGACCGGGAGAGTGTGGAGGACGAGCCCCGTGCAGGTCACACGTTACCATCAAGAACCGCAGGAAACGAACAAAGTGTACCAAATTTGCTGAACACAGACCAGCATTTAAGTGTTCGCATGATCGCAGAACAGCTATGAATGGATAAAATAGTTGTGCACAAAATCATCAGTGAGGATCTTGGGATGAAGAAGATTTGCGCCAAACTCGTGCTGAAAGTTTTAACGGACGTTCAAAAGCAAAACCGTCTGGCTGTTTCAAAAGATCTTCCACGACCTCCCAACAGTCCCGACCTTGACCCCCTCCCCCCAGTAGACCTTTTCCTCTTCCCTAAAGTGAAAACCGCCTTTAAAGTGTGCCACCACGGGACCCTAGATGATGTCAAAATGGCTTGCACGCATGCTCTGAAAGGTGTTTCGGTTGGTGACTTCCAGGGAGCACACGAAGCGTGGAAACGTCGCCTGTAGATGTTTGAAGATGCTCAAGGATCATATTTTGAAGACTACTAAAGTTTTGTAGAGATATCTTCAATAAATTATTGTTTGTGGACTTATTCTCATTACTTAAAATGCACACCTTGTATATTCTATTTTGTGGGCTTATGTTGGAAAAATACAAAAATGTTTTTTTTTTTTTTTGCTTTTGCTTTTGCTTTTTAGCATGGCGAAATGCTAAAGATAAATTTAAATTACAAATGTTTAATGTCATGAAAAACTTTTCTGTAGCTATTTTACTTAGTACTTTTTTTCCAAACACATACTTCTCAGAAAGTTTAAATTGATATTTGATTATTGATATTTTTGCTGTGTTCTATTAATACTTTTTTGTACACTTATAAATCATACTTTAATATAGACATGCCAGGCATAAATGGATAAAGGTTAACATGTTCCTACTCAAGAATGCTTTGTATTCTTTATTTACGATAATTACGAAATATATTTTTGCCTTTTTAAAAAATAAGTATTATGTTACGAATGTATTAAAGAACCTAGTTAAGTATACAATTTAAATATAATTAATTATATCAATTTTATGCACATTGTTTCTTTCTTGTGTTATTATTTTACCAGAGTGGACCAAAAACAGTCATTTGCACTCCTATCTTCAAAAACAATTTTTCTGCTCATCAAAAGCCATCAAGTTTGTTAAGTCTAGTTCTTAAAAATAATCGCTATCATAGTCTCTTTTTCTTTTTTATCATCTGCAAAAGCTTCAATTGGAATTGCAGTATCCTAGGAAGCAAGTATCACGAGATTGATAACGTCAACAAATAAATAATTTAAAAATCCTTTTCTACTATAAAAATAAGAAAAAAAAGGGGGAGGGTCAGTCATCACAAGCTCTTACGCTTTATGACTCCTTACTAACTTAAAGTTGATTTCGGAAAGGATTTTTTTATGCAACGAAAGAAAAAATAAGCTGGAATTTAGAACACATTTCATGAGTAAAAAAAGTTTTACTCACTATAAGCAGGGTTTCCTGTTAAAAGCGAGTTATGATCTCTTATATTTATTACTGTATCAACAAACTGAATTCTTCCTCAAACCAGGTCCTCGTTCAATCAGTGCTCGTTATAAGCAATATTGACTATAACTATAAACATCACATTTATGTGTTGGAGTTATGAAGACTGTAACATACAATACAACAGCAATACTAAATTTTTCAGAGTTTTATCTTTCTTTTTCTCGAATAAGTTACCAAAATTTTTTTTCTTGCAAAGGGTTTCTTTTATTTTTATTAAGTAATTTGCTGTACCCGTACGGCTGTGGTCGTGCATAAAACGAGGTAAAAAAGGGGAGCCTACTCAAAAATTTACCATCCCTGATATGATTAATGAAAGAAACGCAGTTTAAAAAGAAAGAAATATTGAGAGGAAACTAATAATTAAAATTTAAATCCGGCGTAGGTGATATTCCCCATGAAACTGAAAAAAAATCTCTTTAGGATTTGACTTGAAAAAATAGTTGAATATTCAATACGTATATTAGAAATCATGTACTCAATTTTAGCTCTCCACAGGGAGTTGAGATGATATACTAAATACTGAATTGGGTTGAGGAAAGCCTTCGGATATATTCGAAAAATGCGACTTAAATTGGAATGAATAAAACGCTACCGATCAACTTTTTTTGAATATCTTTATAAAGTATAGCCTATGTGTTATTCGGATGTATAAGCTACATTATTGTAAAAGTTTCATTTTTGAATATCTTTATTATCATATGAATATCTTTATTATCTACATCTTATATTTTTCTTTTTTTGAATATCTTTATAAAGTATAGCCTATGTGTTATTCTGATGTATAAGCTACATTACTGTAAAAGTTTCATTAAAATCCATTCAATAGTTTTTGCGTGAAAGAGGACCAAACATACATCCATCCATACATACATACAAACTTCCGTGTACACACTGCGATGCAAAAGTTTAGACAAAATGCTAATATATGAATAAACAGAAAACTATTCAGCGAAATGCTTTCAAGTTTCTACTGAAGGTTCACAATATGGTCCCAAATACGTGTCTAGAATTTTGAAAAATATAAACGAAACGAAAATCGGAAATTACAAAAGACATTTTTTTTCACTGCTGCAAAAGTTTAGACAAAAGTCAGATTTTATGCAAATATCCCTTGAAATGTGATTGGTGGAGGTAATGCGGGACTTTATTATTCGAATCTAAAGTTCAGAGATTGCTGAATGAATAATAAAAATCCCAAAAGCTCTGTAAATCGCGTGTAAAGAAGATGAGAAAGTTTCGAAGCTGAAATTTGAAAATAACTCTACTTTATAAATTTTTTGTCTTTTAAATCGGCTCTATTATGGTAGTACATTGCTTTTTACTTCGTGGAGAGCAAATTCAGACATGCGTATCGATCAAAAAATCCAAGAAAAATTATAATTCTTAAGGATGAAAGAATTGAAGAAACGGTTCGAACTGACGATTCGCCCCTTAATCCTATAAAACTTCAACCTGGGTCAAACACAGCACGTGACAGCATAAGTAGATAAACAACTGAATGGGAATGCACAAAAAAAAATTAAATAAATAAAGAATTGTGCTTGACCCTTTTCGGACAGAGTGTTCCAAATAAGTCAGATTTTAATGGGAAAAGCAGCATTTGTATCATCCTGACTAAAAAAATGAGTGCTACTTTCTCTGATGAAAATTATTAAAATTGGGATGGCCTAGATGGATTATAATTATATTAGAGGGATTTGAGAAAAGATCCAGTGATCATATGCTGTGTTGCTTTTCCCATTAAAATCTGACTTATTTGGAACACTCTGTCCGAAAAGGATCAAGCACTTTTTTTTTGTGCATTTCGATTCAGTTGTTCATCTACTTATGCTGTCACGTGCTGTTTTTGACCCAGGTTGAAATTTTGTAGGAATAAGGGGCGAATCGCCAGTTGGAACCGTTTCTTCAATTCCTTCATCCTTAAGAAATATAATTTTTCTTGGATGTTTTGATCGATACGTATGTCTGAATTTGCTCTCTACGAAGTAAAAAGCAATGCACTACCATAATAGAGCCGATTTAAAAGACAAAAAATTAATAAAGTAGGGTTATTTTCAAATTTCGGCTTCGAAACTTTCTCATCTTCTTTACACGTGATTTACAGAGCTTTTGGGATTTTTATTATTCATTCAGCAATCTCTGCACTTTATATTCGAATGATAAAGTCTCGCCTTCCCTCCACCAATCACATTTTAAGGGATATTTGCATAAATCTGACTACTGTCTAAACTTTTGCATCAATGAAAAAAAATGTAGTTTGTAATGTCCAAAATTTGGTTCCAGTTATATATTTCAAAACTCCAGACACGTATTTGGGACCATATTGTGTACCTGCAGTAGAAATTTGAAAGCATTTCGCTGAACAGTTTTCTTTTTATTCATATATTTGCATTTTGTCTAAACTTTTGCATCGCAGTGTAGTAGCAAGACTATGAAAGCAAAACACATAAAAATAAAATCTTAAAGATTTATTCTGAAGACTTTTCAACTGATGGTTTAAACTCTGAGCAAATGACTTCTTTCCATTACTAAATTTTTACTTAAAACACTTTCAAAAGTGATTTATCCTAGCAATTGCTTTAGGAAATTGTTTCGATAAACATGTAATTTTTTGAAAATCATATCCATTATTTTCGTCAATAATACTGCAACCGTTTTTAAATTTATTACCCTAAATGCCTCTAAATACTGCGCTGTAGGGTGTGGTTAAATATCAAGATTTATAACACTGTAAGTTGTTCTTTAATGCGCTATTTCTCAATTTCACGTTCCCGGTCTCTTAGCAAGGAATCAATATCGTAATTTGCTTCATTTTAGTGCTTGATAAACAAGGACAAATTATATTAAAACAGTTACTACGGGGATTTTTATAAATTACTGTTGGAGAATTATTACAGAATGATGTTTTACGAAGTGATCTTACTTTTAGCATTTATATGAATGGAGCATTATATTTAGCGAAAATTGTTTTCAAGCCTGCCAAGTACTCGGGATAAAGGTTGTGACTTTAGACATTTAACTTATTTTTGTATGTTGTACACAGAATAGGAAATATATTTGGAATTTTTAGATATGCAATTTATTAGTTAAGATAGAATTAATAGTTTTAAATTAGTTCCATAAGTTTTTTTCGTGTATTTTATTAACATATTTTTCTTCCTTTAAACTGCTGCTGAGAAATTGTTTAGTAATTTAATAAGAAAGCTGGTTGAGTTATTTGTATCTCTGGTTGCATTGATTGCTTGAGATTTGTAGAGAAAATGCTCATTCTACTCTTACATATTTCTTTTCTTTTTAATACTTGATAACTTAACGATATATGTGGCTATAGTGTCAATGCAATATGGAATTCTTTCAGAAATAAACATAAAGAATGACTGTTTAAGATTTGATTCTTTTCTCTGGTAAATTAAAATGACAAATTTGGAGAGAGAAAACCACTGTTATAGTTCGAGCGTATAACTGAAACAACAGTTAGAGCGTATAACTGAAACAACAGTTCGAGCGTATAACTGAAACAACAGTTAGAGCGTATAACTGAAACAAAACCAAACTTACCAACTTGTGCCTTCGCTTAGAAAAAAACATGAACTAAGTTCAGTGTATTAAACTGCATGATTGCATGCTTGGCATCATTTTGAACTGTTCGAGCCATATTTTTCCATTTATCACTGAAAAAATATTTACTGTAAACAAAGGACCAATTATTGCCAACTATGAAAGACTGAGAGTTCATGATGAGTTTCTTTGGATGAAATAAATTTTGAAAGAATCTCTAAAGATATTAAATCAAAGTGAAAAAAAATAACATTACGTTTTGGAGAAAAATAGCTACAACAATGAATTTCTTTCAAAGAATTAAAAAATAATAATAAATTTTGACTAAGGCGGAAAAAAAATTAAACCTGTGTCATAATTTATTAGCTAAGCATGTAGAGCGTTATCAATTTGATAGTTTTCGTGTATAAAGTATCTGTTGCTTTCCTATTCAAAAATAAATGAATGAATAAATAATTTCAAATCTTGACGATTTACGCATGCGAATTTAATATCTTAGAAGGATCATTTCATTTCGGGATCTCTAAGTTTAATATGCAAGAGTATAATACTAAAATTTATACTTTTGAAGGATAGACACTGATCAATTTTTAAAAATGGCATTTGACAAACAAAATCAAGAAAATTGCTTTTTAAGTTTTAGAAACGAAGTCAATAAATATTGTGAGGAGCTTTGTCCCATTTCTAAATTGCAAAAACTGTTACTTAAAAACTCGGGCGGCACTTTCCAAACATCATATTAAACATTCATACCCAAAAAGCTCTTCGATTTCATGCGAAACATTTGAGTAAATGATAAGGGAACGCGTTTAAAGAATTTATATTTACTAACCATGATATCGTGACAGAAAGCACAGGAATATCATCTAGGAAATTTTAAAGTATGCATTTGAATTCCTCTTCCCAGACGTACATGATTCGATCATTTACTGACGGAACTCGAAAGTTTTACCTAAATTAGATTATACGAATTTCTTCATTTCATTCCTAACATGTATCCCCTCTTCAGTATTAAAAATATTTTCAGTGTATCTGAGTAATTATTTTTCATCTTGCCTGATTTGATAACCCATATTACAATATAGGTTTGTACAGAAAAGCTTAATATTAAAAATATCGGGAAGTCAATTTGGTTATTTTGAAACCAGTGTCAAACTTATTAAGAGTATATCAAAACAGGAAAGATAATACATATCGAGTCAAATTATTTTTCAAGCAAAATCAAAACGTCATCAACATAAATTAACATATAACGGCCGGAATTTCGTTATACCTAGAACGTCGTCAAAAGGACCCTCAACTAAATAAAAGAAAGCTGTAAATCTTGCATAGAAATGAATTTGGACAACAGAGTCAGGTTATGCAAGATCTAATATGAATTATAACTTTTATAGTTTAACTTGAGCAATTAAATAAAACACGTATAAAGACATATTTCGTGTTTCACGTACGTTCAGTTGAAACTCAATCGATGGAATGTGATTTAAGCCTTTTGGAAGACAAGAAACGAAAACTTCTAAAACTCTGTTCAGGTGAATATTTCTCCGAAATGGGTATGTTTAAAAGTCAATCACTTAAAATTGCAACTCTTCTCATACCATTCTTTTTTAAAAATTAAATGAAAATATGAACCAACGGAACCAATGGTCATTTTAACCGTTGTCGGCCATTTTAGGTATATTTGAAATTTGCTCAGAAACATAAGATAACTGTTTTAAGGAAAATGTTCAACAATATTTCGACAAAGTCAAAGCACATCAAAGGGTTTAGTCAAAGACATTAATATTTGAGATTATTTTAAATTCGTTTACGGTTAATATGACCGTTCTGGCAGTTCTCATGTTATTAAAAAAAAAGGAGAATTTCATGTAAAACTAAATTTATACCAGCCTATCTCTATTTCTTTTGTTTTTAGCCTTAAACTACTTAGAAACCACTAAAAGCACACTAAGAAATTTATAAAAAAATAATACTTTTTGGTGAAAAAGCAGTTGTACCTAAAAAATATCAAATTTCCTTACTTTCATCTGTTAAAGATTTTGACCTGAAAGTTTTAGAACCTCGCACTTTGTTAGATTTAATGCTACAAAATAGTAGGCAAAAAATATTTTTACCTATTCAGTTTTAGTTCTCAGTATTCCAGGAACGCACGCTGTAAAAATTCGGAAAACTTTTATGGGAAAAAAATTACTGTAAAATGCAATGTTTACAGAAATTTTACAGCAATTTTGACTAAGAAAATAAACGATTATAACGCTAATTGATACACCACGTTTGAATATTTACCGTGTTAAGTACTAATCAACCTATTTCCGCTCATGAGTCGTTAGGTATGGTGGGTAGCAAAACCGGTTAGCGAATATAGGGTCTCGAGTTCAATCCTCGAGACCCTACAGTCAGTACAGTTTTTAAATTTGTTTTTTCTACCGTAACTTTACGGTAACATTTTCAACAGTATACAGTCTATTTTAATTCTACATTAACCTTTGAAGCACGGTATTTTCGTTTTGGGTAACCATATTTCTATACCTCAGAACCAGACTAACGTAAGTCCATTTTCGTCATTTTTCGGTAGAGGGGAAAAACGATTGTCGAATACATCGTTTTTCCCCTCGCCTGAAAAAAGACGAAATGGACTTACGTTAGTCTGGTTCTGAGGTACAGATTTATTATTAATATTGTGTTTTAGTCGATAGACTTCAAATCGAACGTTGAAAAAAATAAAAAGAACCATTTGTGTTCAGTACATTGCAAAAACACTAACTGAAAAAAGTTTTTTTTTAAATCTATTTGTGCTGTTAAGGATCAATATCAAAAATGTAAAAGATAAAAATATGATTGAAAACAGAATACCTACATTTGAATCTTTATCAGGGACGTTATTTCAAGTTTTTCCAGGGGGGGGGGCAAAGGGTCTAAACACAATGCAATTTCATCGGAAAACATAAAAAACCACGCCCACTTATATTTAAATACATTGATTTCTCAAGGGGGGGGGCAACTGACCCCCCGCCCCCCTAAATGACGGGCCTGATTCTTTATTTGTAATATAAATGACATTGTTTGCGACTTCTAGGGGGATTTTCTTAAATATGGACTAGTAAAATCTATTGGAAGTTTCCTTTTATTTCCGCAGCAAAAGTTTATTAACTATATTCTCCTTAGCTGCAGAGTTTTCGTCACTTATTATGCATCTCACGATAGAGCTATTTCTTAAAAAGCTTTATTCTTGCAGTTCGCAGACAAGGAATAGTTATCCTTCATTACATTATAAAAACCTTCACGAGCTGAAATTTGAATAAAACTTTGAAAAAATTGAGTTTCGTCTCAAGCTTTAAAAACCTCATAAAATGATTTAGACCTTTAACATTCTTATGCAATGTTTGAAGTAATTTAAAACTTCATTGGAAAAATAAACTTGGAAAATAGTTTCTAGAACTGCATTTGAGCAAAGAAAACCAAATAACATTTTCTTCAAGATAGTATGGATATTTTATTAAATGATAATATCTACACAGTCTCGCTTTCATGTAGAAAAATCATGGTGTGTAGAAAAAACAACGATGACACTAACCATTATTTTCCATAATTAATTGTTTTATACGATTTTCTTTCAGTCCTAGGACATTTTTGTAGTAGCTACGCATTTTAAGAGTATTTGGGCGTAAAAAAGTGGAGAACAGTAAGTACATTGGTTTTCCTCTACTTAACCATTGAAATGAAACATTTTACCACTGATTGCAGAAGGTATGTTTTAAAACCTTGTCTAAAAGATGCACGATTGAGATTTTAAATCTGATACTTTTAGAAGTATTATTGAATGATTAAATAAAAGTTTTTTTTTTTTTTTTTTGTATTTTGATAGGTTGGTTTGTAAAAAAAAAAACAGTCGAAAATCAAAACAGATCAATCAGTAATAAGCAACTAAAAATTACACAGTGTTTTACCCTTCAATTTCATTTTACCTGATGGTTATTGTCATTTTATTATCTATACTACCTAACCCTACACAGCATCGTGTTGCCAATTGGATACATGGACACTTTTTCCAATGCCAGCAGAATGTAGTCATAAGGCAACTCAATGCATAAAATCCAAGTATTAGATTTTTTAAAGCAACAACCACCATTTATCTTCAAAATTATTTTTTTTAATGTCTTCCATGTTTTATTACATTGAAAAACAGATTTTTTTTTCAAAGAAAAATAAAAAAATCAAGCAGTGCTATCAGATACAGGGTGTGCAACGATTCCCATCGTGATTTGGAAGAAAGAGTTAATAAAATATACATTATCAATACATCAACAGCGTTTACTTTACTGGAGAAACTTTGACTTTGTTTTCTGTTAATGTCCAATATGTATGCCTTTAACATGTGGCACATATATCTACACTGTAAAAAAACTGTGTAAGGTTACCATCGTTAATGGGAGTAACGTTACTCAACTTCTGGAGTAAGCTGTTCTGTTTTTAAGAAAACTCCCGTTGGCAGGAACTCTACCGCATCATGAAAGGTTCACTTATTGAACATTCAAAAAACAAAACTTGTATATGCAATGAGTTACTGCCCACAAGCCAGGGCTGAGGCAGAACTGAAGAGTCATTGGCTATTCCTAACTGAGGAGTCCATAATAAAGACGAAACTGCAGTCTCTTAGGATGCTATGATCGAGCTGTGGGTAGATTTGCTTCAAAACTTGTATAGTTTCTTTCTCCAGTAATGCCAACGTTGTTGTTGAAGTAGTAATATGTGTGTTTAGAAAGCCTTCCATACCTTGGAGGGTAATGTGATACACCTGTTCGATTAATGACTGATTACTTTTTCTGACCTATAAAGTTAATTAGAAAAAGTACTGTATTACACTTCCATTAAAAACTAATGGAAATTAATTATGACTTTTCATGTATCAACATGAGAAAAAATTAATCAATTGGAGCACTTTAATCTCCTCCTTTTTCGCTCACTGCGTAGTACAGTTTAAGAAAGCAATTTGCAAGAATGAATAGTATGACAAAACAAAATCTTAATGTAAAAATGTCAGAAGCTTTCTTTAAAATTCAAAGTAGGGAATACTTCTTGAGAAGTTTCTCTCATTGTTGTTTTATTCTTTTTACCCCCACGAGTCCACATTATGCAGAACTTTGGCCACATTTCGCTACTTTTAGATTCGATTGACTTGAAAAGAAGATTTGTAATTCAGCACAAAGTAACACTTTCGAACACAGAGACAACTTTCATGTCATGCATATGAAGCGTGTATGGGAATCCTACAAAGGATATTTAATGAAGCAAAATAAAAGATTTAAAAAAATTAAGAGCAAATATGAAATTGATGTATTGAAAGAAAATTAGCGAATTCTGTTTCTAATAATAAATATTTATTATTATTATTATTGCATAATTAATAAAATCCGTCAGCTATATTTAACATGTTAAAATAATTGTGAAATGTTGATCCTAAGTACATCCGAAGCGATTTAGCACTTATTAATCCTTTGCCCAAAACTAAATTCATTGTCTTAAAAATAGTGCAAAATATTAGAGATTGAAAGTGAACAAAAATTGAGGTAAAATCTTAGAAAATAATATGTTTCACTACGTATATGTTACGATCGCAAGACACAGTTAGTGAGATAATAATTCAAAATATGAACTTCTGATGGTTATGTATTATAGGGTTTTGTAATCGGTTCTTATATCAGTAATTAGTGATAAATCTGAGAATGCACTGAAAGCTTAAGATCACGTCAGGAGTTCTTACTTATGATAAGTAGTTGATCTCTAAATTTGAAGAAGAGACGTAACTGCAAACTCAACTAAGGGTGGAATCCAGGTGAAACGATGTATCTGTAAAAGTGTGTTGGACACGCAAATTGCGCAACGTTGTTTACGCAAAAGCGCCAATTTAGCGATTATGTTGGATACATTACGCACCGCAAGATAAAGTTGCTCTCTTAGATTTGTCTACTTAGATGAAAATCACATTGCACATTTCTGTACGGTTTCTGTATCTTATACCAAGCGCTTTTCACAGCGCTTGGTATAAGATAAATTTCAAAAACAATTATTTTAGATGCAAAGTTGTCTTTCTTTCATATTAAATAATTTACAAATTTTCCTTTAAAGTAAGGACTCAATAATGTGCAGATAAAGATACGTAAATATGTAGTTTTGTAATAAGTTTCGTCCAAAATATACACCGAAATGTACTTGTGTTTAGTTATTATTAATTTTACTTCAAAACAACAGATTTAGAGAAGACGAAAGGAACTAATTTTTCTATCCTATAAATACGCACATTCAAAGCAATTTTCTGAGAAATCATTTTTGATCCTCTACTCTGCGTCATTACTCCTTTCTTCATTTCTAAACGTTAAAGATTTCTATTCTCAATGATTCAAATTCTACATTAAAGCAAATTAGCGCTTATTCAAATGCTCTGAATAGAAGCATTGAGCGAATACCGCTCACCAGCCCTCGATTTCAGTGATTGTAATCCATCAAGATCAAATCTTAAGCACTCATCTTGAACTGAAAAGGATATAGTACACAAGTGATGCCTCAGTTTTATATGTATATATTTTTTGAAATAATAAATTTGGAGATTCAAATAATTTAGAAATAAATCCTGCTTCGATGATAATTCAAGTTTCTGCTTCTTTGAAAAATCTGCTTTAATTTGCTTGACAAATCCGTGAATTAAAGATTTTTAGTAGTTTGATTGCATTTCAAACGCCAAGTTTTTATAATTGGGCGATTTTCTGTAAACTCGTCATTTTTCACACGAAATCTGTCCGGGCATGGTTTTTTGAAATGTTCGTATAATTATTTTACTATTTCTCAGAAAATGAATCTATTACTTTGGTTTGAAAGAGGGCCAATTGAAGCTTGTGTTTTTCTGATAAATCATGATAGGGGGTAAATCCCCCGCCTGGTATAACTAGGCAGGGGACTGTGTCAGGTGACTGTGTTTTTGCTCTTTGTTGCGTAATATCTGCAAAACTATTGGAACATAATTAGTTACGAGACTACCTATAAATTTAGGCACAAATAGTGGACATAACTAATATGTTTCATAATTAAACTAATTGACATTAATAAAATCACGTCCCAGAGGACTGTTTTCGCAACGACCCTGATGCATACTTTCATCACAAATGTGGCTCTCAAACTGAACAACGTATCTTTTCAGCACCGTTCTCAGCAATTTCAGCCAATTCACACTGATTGCTTTAAACTTCATGTCAAAAAACATTTGCAAAAGTAACAGATTTTTTCTATTGGAGCTTTAAATTTGACTGTTTGAAAAATCTCCGGACATAATTTACATGACAATTTTAAGTTTTAGAAATACGTAATTAGACCTTAATACCATGAAAAAAATATAGCAGCATTATTCTATTTTTAGATAATAATTGCCAAATTTATGTAGTGTTGATAGGATTTTTGGAATATTACCTTGGAGTTTTAGAGAATACGATTGGGACAGCCAGGGGACTGTGTTTTTAGCACTTAGATAATTTCTAGAAAAAAATTAAACTGTTATCGCTCCAAATACAATTGGGCCACCGAGTATTAATGCTTTACTTGTATTCAGAGCGATAATTACTTTATTACACATTATTATTTTTAAAATACTCAGTCCGGACAGCAAATTACCAGTTTACAGAAAATCACCAAATTATGTTCTGAAATTTAAAAAAATGGAGAAACCAATACGTTTTGCGTATTACGTAAATACACTTTTATGTTTTGGAGTAGGTTCCTGCTTTTTTTTTTTTTTTTTTTGCACTTCTGCGAATAATTAAAAATTTTGTATAAGTGCGATTTTTGTATAAGTGCGATTCTCTGTAAACTCGTAATTAGCTTATCGGACCAAGTATTTAAAATATAAAGTGTAATAAAGTAATTATCGCTCTTAATACAAGTAAAGTATTAATACTTTGTAGCCCAATAGTATTTGAAGCGATAACTATTTTTTTGTCTTGAAATTATCTAAGCACCAAATACACAGTCCCCTGTTGTCCCAATCTTATAGTCTAACACTTAAAGGTAATATTTCAAAACACCTATTAACGCTACGTAAATTTGGCAGTTAATAACAAAAAATAGAATAATACAACTATCTGTTTTATGAAATTAGGTCTAATTACGTATTTCTAAAACTTAATATTATCATGTAAAATTCTGTCCGGAGTTTTTCAAACAGTCCCCTGCCACAAATTCAAAGCTGAAATAGAAAAAATCTGTTAATCTTGCAAATGTATTTTGGCATAAAGTTTAAAGTAATCAGTATGAATTAGCGGAAATAACTGAGAATGGTGTTGAAACGGCATTTGTTTTAGTTTGAGAGCCACATTTGTTATGAAAGTATGCATCTGGGCCGTTGCGAAAACAACCTTCTGGGAAGTGATTTTATTAATGTAAATTAGTTTAATCATGAAACATATTAGTTATTATTTCAATGATTTGTACCTGACTTTAGAGGTAGTTTCGTAAATAATTATGCTCCAATTATTTTGCAGATATTACGCCTTAAAGTGCAAATGCACAGTCCCCTGGCACAGCAATAAGAATAATACTAGTAGATAATGAAAGTTTATTTAGACATATAGAAGGGATAAGTAATCCCCTACCTACTCAAGGCAGAAGAATGACAAAGTGCGTAGAAAAAGAGAAATAAGAGTCTCGATGAAATAATGCCACCACCTAGTTTGGGTGCTCTCTAATCGAGCTGCTGCATGTAAAACAAATTTATAACTGCTGTATAAAATGGATCTCTCGTCATTGGACCACTCGTTCATATGTGCAAACCTATAGGGGCACATGTGAACAATGTTTTTTAAACATCTTCAAAACTTAAAGGACACAATATGTTATTAAAAAGTCTGAAAAATATCAAAATGTCAATGAACAGACATTTAATACTTAGACGTTTTTACCGTAACCAATTTTGGAATTATTTCTTTCAGAAATGAAAAACTAATATACTTTGCTTTCACCGGTACCCCTTTTTCCCTATATTTTAGGATTCGGGTACTGACAATTTTAATCAAATTTAAATCCTTGGCGATTTTTATCATTTCTATTTTTTGATGTTTGTTGGTGAACGAAAGGATAATGTTTGCACCTCTTTATTGTTTTGTTGACATTATGGGTTTAGTTACGGAAGACCCAGTTCTCGAACAGTCTGACTAATGAAAGGTAAAATAAATAAATATAAATGAACGAAACGGTATAGGTCAAGAAAATCCTTTAAGTAGTAAATACTTTATATTGTTTTTGTCATTGAGCATCACGATAACTATCGCAATAACAACGGCAGCAAATATGTTAAGTGTAAAAGTTGTGTGGCACGAAAAAAATCGAATGTATTGTTTTTATGTCTAAAAATAACTTTATTGCCTCCATTTTACGTGTTATGAAATAGAAAATAGTCTTTTTATTTACACGTCACTCGGCTTTTCTCTCTTTGCTATATGGGTGATTCTCTGTAAAACTCGTCATTTATCACACGAGATCTGTTCGGGCATGATTTTTTGAAATGCTCGTATAACTATAATACTAGTGCTCAGAAAATGAATCTATTAGTTTGGTTTTAAAGAGGGCCAATTGAAGTGTGTTTTCTGATAAATCATGATAATGGGTAAGTCCCCTGACTAGTATAACAAGGCAGGGGAATGTGCCAGGTGACTGTGTTTTTGCTCTTTGTTGCGTAATATCTGCAAAACTATTGGAACATAATTAGTTAAATTACTACCTGTAAATTTAGGCACAAATCGTAGACATAACTAATGTTTCATAATTAAACTAATTGACATTAATAAAATCACTTCCCAGAGGACTGTTTTCGCAACGACCCTGGTGTATACTTTCATCACAAATGTGGCGTTTCAACACCGTTCTCAGCAATTTCAGCAAATTCAATCTCATTACTCTAATTTTCATGACAAAAAACATTTGCAACAGTAACAGATTTTTTCTATTGAAGCTTCGAATTTGTGGCAGGGAACTGTTTAGAAAATCTCCGGACAGAATTCACATGACAATTTTAAGTTTTAGAAATACGTAATTAGACCTTATTTCATAAAAAAAGATATAGTGGAATTATTCTATTTTTAGATATTAATTGACAAATTTATGTAGAGTTAATAGGTTTTTTGAAAAATTGCAGGTTAGTGTTAAACTATTGTATTGGGACAGCCAGGGGACTGTGTTTTTGGTGTTTAGATACTTTCGAGAAAAAAAATTAAATTGTTATCGCTCCAAATACAATTAGGCCTCAGAGTACTTATGCTGTATTTGTATTAAGAGCGATATATACTTTATTAAACTTTATTATTTTTATAATACTCGGTCCGGACAGTCAATTACGAGTTTACAGAGAATCGTCCATATATTTAACTATTTTATTTCAATCCCCATTAACATATGTTTATAGATTCAGGTTTCTACCTACGTCAACAAATTACAAGATCTGCAACAAATCTCATACTCGTCTTTTGGGGTTATGAAGAAACCCTTCAATACAGAAGAAGTGTAAAGGAAGGGTTAGGGTCACAATGAGACCAATTTCCAGGTGCATTTATTTATTTATTTATTCATCATTCTTTACACTATACATCCCATTTTTAAAAGATTTTTAATGTTTAATTCTTGTAACTTTATTATTCACGCAAAAAATTTTGCAACTCTCAAATGTGCGTTAAAAGGTGTTTCCATATCTTCTGTGCACTAGTTCTGAAATTTGTATTCAAATTGATAACAATGTATTGACATTATAGCTGATTTTTATGTACCTTATTCAATGAAATTGTGTAATGGGGCTGAACTACCTTTCAAAAAAGAATGTAAGTAATTTTCATTTTGAATAAAGGAAATACCCTAAAAGCCAACAACGTTGAAACAATAACATCCGCAATTTTGCTTTTCTTTCAAGATACAGTAATGTTTTGAATAAATAACATTTGTCCCACTGTTCCCCCTTTCGCCCTGCAGAAAAAAAACAAACATTCGTCAGCATTAGATTTTATCAAATGGTTTCTCGTATATCCCCAACCCAAAGTTAGTGATTAATCCGATAGTTCTAACGTAAATGGATTATTCGTGTTTAGATTCACGAATACGGATATGAACCTTTTTACCAAACTGAATTCCGGTCCAAGTGTATAAAACCTATAACGGAAGGTATATCCTTAAGGGTAAAAGTCACAACTTCTGTCAAAAATCCGTCTATAGCAAAAACACAAAAAATATAATTTATTCATAAAAGAATCTCTAAGAAGATAAGCAGTGAGAATGAGAGAGCTGTAATTATGTCGAAATAAAACTTAGAAAATAATTTTATCTCGTTTAGTAGATGTCTCGTTTAGTAGATGTTTACTGGACAGCCTAGAAATATTTTTACTGCATTTTATTTTAGCATAAATTCAGCGCTGACATATTCTTACCAACTCACCTCTAGCGACCAAATTGTATGGTTAGGAACATCTCTACAAAGATTAAACAGAGAATTTGGTTTTACGTTTCTCGAAAAATGCCTTGAAGACAAAATAAAGAGTAATATGATGAACAAATCAATAAAATGTGATATTTTATGATTTTTTTGAAGACACGAAAACTAATTTAAATGAAATTTAATAGTAATTTATAGTAACATGCATAATTTTAAATGCGTAATAAAATTTGAGACTGAAAGATCCGTTGAAAGATCAGACAAATTTTAAACGGATGTGGACACAGACTTTTATTTGTCCTCGGAATTCCGCGGATACGGATAAGAATATTCGGCACATTACAACTAACAATTCACTACATTGCCACATAAGTCAGATGAATTTTATGCCTCTTTTACGTTATTTATTTATTATTATGTTTCATTTTAGCTCAAAGTTATTTTTTACACTATTTATTTTCATATCAATTCAGAACCTACAGTTGGAAAATAACAGTATATTTACTTCAGAGGTAAATATACTTTCTGTCTATAATACCTTAAATGTCACGCATCTTTACGGCATGATATACTATTTGAAGTTACAGATGTTTACCTTTTATACAAAATTACGTGATCATAATACTCATACTCTAAACAAAATGCGAGCTTTAAAATACGCTTTTGAGGGTTTGGAAAAAGAAACACGGCAAATGCTCCGAAAATACTCCCATAATGATCATTCGCTCGAGCTTCATAAAAAAAACCTTTTCAAGGCATATCTTTTACGGTTTTGAAGTGGATCTAGTTATGTCTTTTTTTCCCCATTTTCCTTTCATTTTTGCGATCCGGTTTTGGACGAGAATAGTTTGCTTGTGCTTAGTATTCTTTTTCACAGCTTAGATTATAGCTCTTTCATATCATTCAGAAAAAGGGGAATGTGTATATGAAAAATATCTTCTTCTGGAATAACTTACTATATTGTACGTGCAGGGATATTGGAAGGATTTTTTTAGAGTAAGTAATCCTTCTTTTCATTTTTCAGAATGCTGCTCATAAAAAACATATGATTGCTCACTTTTTTTTTAAACTTATAAATGAAGATATTAAAAGTACCACTAAAGACTTCTTTGATGAAAAATGTACATAAAATGCTATGCATATGCTTAATTTCTACGAGTGATTTCATGCATGATGCAAATTATAATTTTGTTTTTCTTGTTTTTTTCTAAAATGCAAAAATAGTGTTTTATTTTTTGTTTGTCTATTTTTATGTTCATGGAAGTAATTTTTATAGAAAGTTGAGTTAAGTTATACAGACAGCAATCCAACTGAGCTTTGTTTCAAACACTGCTAGCAACAAGGACATTATATATATTTTTTTTCCATCCCAAATTAGTTTTTGTGGACGAATACAAGTTTAATTAGTACAATTTTGCGTAAATATGATTTAGAGAAGACGAAGCTTTCACTTGAAAAAAAAAAAAAAAAAAAAACATGCATTTTGCTAAAGCCTGACACTTGTTTGAATAATTTATTTTTCCTATCTTTCCTCTGAGATAACTCAAAAACTGAAAATCTTTTTGGCATCATGATTATTTTATAAAACTATGTACAATACTGGTTTTGCAAAACTCTAAGCGTAACTTAACATAAATATATATTCTCAGGTACACATTAAAAAAATATATTTTGTAAGGCCGAAGATGTTTTTACACCCACCTTGTTCAGCACTTTTTAATCTCAGACACAAATATGAGAAGTTTAACACATACATCTGCTTGTCTATCTGTGCCACTGTAGCTTCTAAAGGGATGAACCGATGTTTTCTTTTTTTTGTAAGGTGACTTTAATCTGCTGCTGTGTTTGTTCCGAATATACATATACTGTGTTCGGGTCCAAATGGGCCCAACATATGTAATATCGATCTCTAACGCCAAATTTATTTTCTGTGTCCAAATTTATTTATTATAAGAAGTTGTTTGATTTTATTACAAACTAGTGAGCATAAAACACACATTTTCTATGATTTATTTTATGTATTTAATCCAAGAAAACACATAAAATATAAATATAATAGTAATTTCAGTTTTAGTGCTGAAGAAAACTAAACAAAATAATGTAGGCAATTTTTTTTTTATGTACACGAAACTGAGAAAGGCTTAAAAGTTTAAATGCAAACATAACATTTACTAGGAGGTTCCGCCCCCCGATCATTTCTCTCGGCAACCTCCGTTCGCAGCCTGTGGTGGCTCCATCATTTTTGGTTTTATTGTTTTCTAAAGATGATTCGGAATCTTCTAAAATATGACCTTCTAATTCTGTTACAATTTTGTCTTCATCTGAAATAGCCTTTAGCGTGTCATTAATTTCTTACTCAGGTAAAGAATAATTCATGACTGAATGTCAGTCTAAATGCACTTTATAAATACCAGTACTAAGTATGGAGCTATTATAAATGCAATACTTTACTGCTTGACTTGAAATCTGCGGAAATTTTCAAAGACAAACCGAAGTTCCAGCAAAACCGAAAACTGAAGCTTCTCTTCGTTATAACGACGTGTGCCAAAACACATATGCGCGTTAGGCGGCGAGAGGGGGGGGGGGGTTTCAAGGATTTTTTGGGTCGAAATGAAGTTATTATCTTTCTATGATATGTTGTTGTAGTTTTTTTTAAGTTACATTAATGGTAAAGCTATTTCATTGCGTAAACTTTTACAGCAAGCTTTTAATCCATAATAAAGATCTGTCTGAAATGAAACGTGATATTTGGCGTAGTTTTGTCAGAAGATTTTGTTTCATGAATACAAGTAAAACAAGATTTTTTTTTTAGTAGAAAACAGTTTGCCAAAAGAATTACGAGAAAAATTAAAAGCTAATAGATTTAAAGAAAACAACTCCAGGATGTGCAGTACAATTCCTGTGTTTTATTGCATATAATTCAATTAGTTTCTGTGAAATTATTTTGTAACTTATGATGCAGTTCTTAAGACAAATCTTCAGTTACTACTAAGAAAAAATTCTCAGCTAGTTTTATTTGTATTTATGAAACAAAACCAGCTGAGAAACTACTTTAAATGTTCCGTTCAGTTACGTGGAATATCGCAGCGTTAAACTAATACTACATAAAGTTTCATTGCAACACAAAATACATAATCCAAACTGTACGATTAATGAAACACCATAACGTAAATACGAGTCATCTGAAAAATGGACCCGAATACCTCCAAGATTTAGCAAAAAGCAATAATAACAACAACTTACGAGAAAAGTTACAATCTGTTCAGAATTGTTCACTTTATTACACTTAATCCGATTATAGCTGAAGTGGTAGAAGAGAGTAAGAGAAAAAAAAGTTCTAGGAACATGGGCTTTAATTTGAAAGGAAAAGAAATGGATTGAGTGTCGGAGGATTTGGCATTGAAAAAAAAAAAAAAAAAAACACGATTTTTTGGAATTTATTATTATTATTTTAAAGACGAATAAGCGTACCGTTATATTCGTTATAAATCTTCTTTACTTAGCTAGGCCACTAGCCTAAAAATTATGATAATAAGTGTTCTAAGCTAATCTTTGACTAACGCAATAATGCGAACTAGCTCAAAAATTATTTTCTGATGCAAAGGATATGGGCAAATGCCGAGTGAATTATGAGGCACTTAGCATGAAACTAATTAATTAATACGCAAACAATGAACGGAATACATAATTGAGTCGAAAACCTTTGTACCAAAATTTTATTTCCCCGATATATTTAACGGAAACAATTTATGGGCGATTCTCTGTAAACTCGTCATTTTTCACTCGAAATCATGGTTCTCATGGTTTTTTGAAATGTTCGTATAATTATAATACTATTGCTCAGAAAATGAATCTATTACTTTGGTTTGAAAGAGGGCCAATTGAAGTTTATGTTTTTCTGATAAATCATGATAGGGGGTTACTCCCCTGCCTAGTATAACTAGGCAGGGGACTGTGCTAGGTAGCTGTATTTTTGCCCTTTGTAGCGTAATATCTGCAAAACTATTGGAACATAATTAGTTTCAAGACTACCTATAAATTTAGGCAGAAATCGTGGACATAATAACTAATATGTTTCATATTTAAACTAATTGCCATTAATAAAATCACTTCCCAGAGGACTGTTTTCGCAACGATCACGATGCATACTTTCAGCACAAATGTGGCTCTCGAACTAAACAAAGTGGCGTTTCAACACCGTTCACGGCGATTTCGTCAAATTCACACTGATTACTTTAAACTTCATGCCAAAAAGAATTTGCAAAAGTTATAGATTTTTCATATTACAGCTTTGAATTTGTTGCAGGGGACTGTTCGAAAAAACTCTGGACAGAATTTACATGACAATTTTAAGTTTTAGAAATACGTAATTATACTTTATTTCATAAGAAAAATATAGCTTCATTATTCTATTTTTAGATATTAATTGCCAAATTTATGTAGTGTTAATAGGTTTTTTGAAATACTATCTTTAACAGTTAGACGATGGGATTGGGACAGCCAGGGGACTGTGTTTTTGGCGCTTAGATAATTTCTAGAAAAAAAAATTAAATTGTTATCGCTCCAAATACAATTGGCCCACAAAGTATTAATGCTTTTCTTGTATTAAGAGCGATAATTACTTAATTGCACTTTATTATTTTTAAAATACTTGGTCCGGACAGCCAATTACCAGTTTACAGAGAATCGCCCTTATAAAAGATTCATTAATTTTGGCTCTACACTTCGGGTAAATTACTTCTTCAAAGCAAAGGAGGGGAAGGGGGTACGTTTTTTAAACTTCAACTTCTGATTATCCTTAACACGAATTTGTAGTCGAAAAGTGCAATGCTTGTCTGGCGTGCTAATTTATTTTTTCTCCAAGTATAGAAGAACATACTACCATAAGAAGGTAAAGGACACTAACTGCAAGTTTTTCATTATTTTTTTGTCATCTACTGAAATTAAGCTTTATTGTACAAACTTGCTTTATTTTGTTTCCGCTGAAAATGAAACTCGAAAAAAAAGTCTAATTCCAACATGTCTCTATTGTTAGCAGAGAAGCCAAAATGCATTTCTTCAAATATCTAAAAAACTCATTTCTACGGATATTGCCCTTTACCCCGCCAAGACTGTATACTTCAGGCAAAAGGCAAATATTTAAATTGACATTGAAGAAGCGTTCCACATAAAATGTGATCAAGGTTGTTTTAAAATTCGCATGAAAGTACAAGAACAAAAAATATGAAAAGATTCAATCACGACAATGGTATGCATAAAAAATCAATTGCAAAAAGCACATACCTCTATCATCTCTTAGACGCTGCTTAATATAGTAGAAAACTGCTTTCCTCTTTCAGTCCAATCTTTGCACGATGTAACCATCACATAATATATCAGTTTAAATAGCAGTAATACTTCGCAATTCAACAACGCAGTTAAATAAAAGTAGTTTGGCGTTGTTTCACGAAAGGTCAATGTGTGGCGTACACTTGCAGAAGCAACGATAATTTGCTAAAATGCTTAACCAGTTTTAGGAAACATCATTTTCTTGAACGGATATAGTTTTAGAGTTGTAAAAGAGAGATGAGTTGTAAAAGACCATGCTGTAAGTGAAAGTTTAAGTCGACCCTAACACTTCAGGCATGGTATCAAAATAAAACTTTCTTTTCTGTAATTCATATGTCTTGAACTAACCCAAACGACATTACTTAAGTTAACAAGGTAACTATCTTGCAAAAAAAAAAAAAAAAAAAAAAAACAAGGAGCAATGTTTACTTTCTGCGAACTTGTTCATTTGTTTAGTTGTAAGTTCTCTGCTACACTTGGAAAAGCGGCTTTGCCTCCATTAGTCCAAGACCTGCGAACTTAAAACAGCATGCGAAAAATGTTTTTTTTTTTTTCCTTCAGAAGCCATCAGCTTCAACATACATGAGGACTGCGTATTATGCGCTTTGCCTCCTGACAAACACAGGGCAGATTTACGTCACAGACAGGATGAAACAACATCCATGGGAAAAGCGGGATTCGAACCCGCGATCACTTGCTTACGAGGAGATTACTCTACCTGAGGTCCACGTGGCCCCCTGAAAATTTTTTGAAGGTATGTGCTCGAAGCAGCTGCGCCGCAGATTACTTAACTTGTTGCCATCAGACGATAATGTTAATAATATTTCTCTAATGTCGACTCATACTTACACTTCAGGTGCTTTTTTCCTTATTTGTGCTGTACATCATTTCATATATTGTCTTATGTGTTCTATTGGAACTTTTGAGGCAGAGTGTTTGTGCTTGTCAGTGCGCAGTACTAGAGGTTGTGTGTTCGATTCTCACCGGTATTCTGGGAGTAATTTCCCTTTTCTGTAATTTTTTTTTCTTATTTGCTAAAAACTTCTTGTCTGTACTGTTGAAAAACTATGCTTAGTTTTAAAAGGAAACTTTTGACTGGGTAAAATAAACGCGAGGGATAGCAAAGATATCTAAGTGTCTCATGTGCTTGTTGAAATTACAGAGCTATTTTTAGTTTTTTTTTTTTTTTTTATTGAGCGATGAAAAAGCAGACATTTTTTTTTTAGATTATATAATAGCAAACCATGCATAAGGCGCGCAACTGTTTTCCTTTTTACTTTGCCGACAGAGTGGTGCAGTGGTCTCTTACCCACGAAGACGCAGTTTCGAACCTAGCTCCAATCAGTGGGTTAGCAAAATGCAGAAAATCAACAGTAACCATGTCGTATGATTATGCGACAGGTACAACATCCCTTGAGTTCTTTTTTGGCTTGAAGTATTCTTGGAAAAATTAAACTCTTCGTGCAGTTTCGCATCAAATAGAACTCAGGTGCCTCCATATGGTGGGGATTCTGGGCGCCAAAATTTTCAAGGCAATGGCACCTGTCGATGGTGGTGCTAAATGAAAGAATGGTTGCTGTATCGGGAGAATGTACTTACTTTGCAAAAGGTGCGGTCTCTGCAGCACCCTCATTAGAAAGAAAAAAATAAGAAAAAAAAATAAAGTGATTATCTTATATGGTGTATTAGTTTTTGGCAAAACTAATATTTGGCACGAAAAGTAGATGAGAACCCACTGTATGTACACGCCTGTGGGGATTTTTGAAACTAAACTTCTGGTGTGTAAAAACTAGGCAACATAAAGAGTGTCTCATGTTTTTTAACAAATATATAGGAACCATAATGGTTTAAAGATCACAGTGAGGGAAAAGTTAAGTTTCAAGCTTAGTGATATTTCATTTTCCTCTCCAGTAGGTTTACAAATGAGAAGTAACTGGTTTCAACGGATTTTAATTTTCCTATAACATGTTGCTAAAAGTGTTTAGTTTTAAAATTTCACCTTTGCTGTAAATTTTTAAGTGCAATTGAAATTTTTTCATTTGGCCCATACATGCTGTTCTCTGGGTTGTATAAAAATAGCTAAATTTATCATTTTTCTTACTTTTTGGATGATTAAACTTTTACAAACAATGCACTTTAATGTGAATTTACATACGATTACATTTAGTTCATAGTTTGATTTACAGTATTATATTTATGTATATATTTTGAAAGTGATTTGAAACTACATTTGAAGGATTCAGCGGGTCCAATGCTGTCTATGGCTTTCAGGTTGATTTTTTGGTGTAGAATTTTTTAATTTTCTAAACCGATTTTGTATACTGCGATTATCTACAGCTCTACCATCAAAGGGAAATAAACCACTGCTTCCATTTACACACTAGTCTTTGAGTTAAACGGAAATCAGTTTGGTGAACAAAAACATGATTTCTTTCGCTTACACATTAGTCGCTAAGTCATTTTTGTTAATCTAGTTACTCTCAGAAAATGCGGTCTTGGACCATATAGACACACTTTTATCTCTCAATACATTGAAGGGAAAGGGAAGCCTCTAAAGTTAAAATATTTAGATTGTATCTCCATTTACTCCAACTGATCTTACGATACATTTGCAAAAATTTAGTAGCACATTATGATACCCTCTCCCCCTTCCCCCCCAAGAAGCTGAGGTGTAAAAGCAATATGCAAAAAACATAGTGTAAGTTGACACGATTTTCTTTTAATCTGCGGGTTTCTATTACAAATGTAGATTTAAAGACAAAATAATAACGAAATTTATTGAAGTTCCCAAAAAATATTTTTTATTGTAATGAAAATATTTAGTCAACTATCGTTACCTTCAATATGTCAAAAATATGGAATTCAGTGAACATAAATAAAACGTGACGAGATTTTGAAACCTCAACCAACAAATTGATCAATACAAAGAAACTTAGTCATACTCTAACTCGAGAAGAACAAATTTCAGTATTTTGACAGCTTTGTGTTTATTATTTAAAAGTATTGGATGCATAAAAGTTGTGAGAACAGTTTGTTTCTACTTAAGAACGTTCTTTACTGACGTGAAACAAGAATTTTCATTGGAAACCTTTATACATAATAATTAAAGACTAAGTTTCCAGGAAGTAGGAAAATTTTCTGATAAAGATTAAATGTCTTAAGATGTTAGAAATGTTTTGAGATTAGTTCCTCTGACAAATGCTTTACTTTCAGAAAAATAAATACTTCACACTAATTTTCCAGAAAGTAACAAAACAATGTAGCAGATATGTGAATGAGTTCTATGAATAAGTATTTTGTGGTAATATACATTTTTTTTCTTCACGTTAGATATTAGAGAGATTCCATACCAAATCACAGAAAAAAAAAAAAGTTGGTCGCACGACCGACTCGGATTTTTTTTTAATTTGGTACACAGATTGATGGTATAGATGTATGAAAAAGCCCAAAAGGAAAGTTACCTGCTCCACTTATTTTCTGAGATACATGCCCTCAAAGTTTGTCCGCCACGTCAAAATACTAAAAAAGTGATGTTATTTAATCATTTTTTATAAAAAATCGTACTCATGCAAAATAAAAGTGTTAGATATCTATGGAAACTAGTTACTCCAGGCATTCTGAAAAAAAATACTAGAACGTTCATAATGAAAATTGCCAAGGTACAGGGCTCTTTGAAGTTGTCACCACAAAAACTTGATTTTGCAGATTTTGCTAAAATTCAGGCATTTATTACAAAAAAAGGCAAACAAAACCAAAGGTTTTCTCACTTTCTGGTAGTGTACAGGTCCTCCCTGTAAATTGCTACGCAATAAATTTTTTGGGTTTCTCACTCCTTCTTGGAAATATTTTAGCTTAAAGATAAGCCGTAAGGCAAAAAATGCGTTTTTGGCCATCTTGGCAGCCATTTTTCTCATAAAGGGGGAGCAGTAGAAACTTTAATTTTTTTTTAAAACAAGCCACTGATATGTTAGCTATTCACAGGAAAAGAGTTTACTTTTGGTTATTTCTCCCATTAAGAGATATCCTGCTGACAGTATATGCATGTTTTTCGCGACGACCATATGCTTTTGTTCCCCCTCTCATGGACTTAAAATTAATTAAACCAAAAAATAATGATATATTTATTATTAGCTGTATTATCTACCCAATATGTCATGAAATTTAATTTATTAAATCATTGAACAATAAATTAGATAATTGATGAAAACAAGAAAAAGTATTTCTCTGATGCCTGAGCATTATGCATTCATAATTATAAAGCACTAAATACTTTCTTGAGAAATTAATTAACATAAATGAGCTCTAAATATTTATATTATAAGCAATACCCAATCTTGTGATTGGGATACTCCTGTTTTTAATTGAAGAATTTCTTGAATATCACATGAATATCAGGAAAATAAATGAGGTCTTTTCGTTTGATGTAGGATACTTTATGACAAATTTCATTTGATGGGCTACTAACTGAGCATGGTGATAAAGAGCTATTAATTTCAGCATCGAATTCCATTTTACCTTATTAACAGTTAAATATTTATAAAATAATTAAATAAATAATTTAATATAAAGCCATGCTTGAAGAATTAAAATTAGTGCAACTAATTTATTCCCATACTGATCTTTACAAAACTGACATGTGTTGAGCACTGATAAGAACTGACAAGAATAAGTTTACTCACTAAAATACTAGTTCACAGATACTATAAAGCGTACATTCTATTTTCTACAAAATAATACTGCAACAAAGAACAAGGGTATAAAGGGGTAGGTACTAAAGAATTTCTTGAAAAATCAATTAAAATAAAGGAGCTTCGAATATTTATCTCATAGGCAATACCCAATCTTGTGATTGGATGTTCCTGATTGATGGCTATAAACAGGAGGATACCCTTGTTCTTTGTTGCAGTATTATTTTGTGGAAAATAGAATGTATGCTTTATAGTATCTGTGAACTAATATTTTAGTGAGTAAACTTTTTCTTGTCAGTTCTTATCAGTGCTCAACGCATGTCAATTTTGTAAAGATCAGTATGGGAATAAATTAGTTGCACTAATTTTAATTCTTCAAGCATGGCTTTATATTAAATTATTTATTTAATTATTTTGTAAATATTTAACTGTTAATAAGGTAAAATGGAATTCGATGCTGAAATTAATAGCTCTTTATCACCATGCTCAGTTAGTAGCCCATCAAATGAAATTTGTCATAAAATATCCTACATCAAACGAAAAGACCTCATTTATTTTCCTGATATTCATGTGATATTCAAGAAATTCTTCAATTAAAAACAGGAGTATCCCAATCACAAGATTGGGTATTGCTTATAATATAAATATTTAGAGCTCATTTATGTTAATTAATTTCTCAAGAAAGTATTTAGTGCTTTATAATTATGAATGCATAATGCTCAGGCATCAGAGAAATACTTTTTCTTTTTTTCATCAATTATCTAATTTATTGTTCAATGATTTAATAAATTAAATTTCATGACATATTGGGTAGATAATACAGCTAATAATAAATATATCATTATTTTTTGGTTTAATTAATTTTAAGTCCATGAGAGGGGGAACAAAAGCATATGGTCGTCGCGAAAAACATGCATATACTGTCAGCAGGATATCTCTTAATGGGAGAAATAACCAAAAGTAAACTCTTTTCCTGTGAATAGCTAACATATCAGTGGCTTGTTTTAAAAAAAAATTAAAGTTTCTACTGCTCCCCCTTTATGAGAAAAATGGCTGCCAAGATGGCCAAAAACGCATTTTTTGCCTTACGGCTTATCTTTAAGCTAAAATATTTCCAAGAAGGAGTGAGAAACCCAAAAAATTTATTGCGTAGCAATTTACAGGGAGGACCTGTACACTACCAGAAAGTGAGAAAACCTTTGGTTTTGTTTGCCTTTTTTTGTAATAAATGCCTGAATTTTAGCAAAATCTGCAAAATCAAGTTTTTGTGGTGACAACTTCAAAGAGCCCTGTACCTTGGCAATTTTCATTATGAACGTTCTAGTATTTTTTTTCAGAATGCCTGGAGTAACTAGTTTCCATAGATATCTAACACTTTTATTTTGCATAAGTACGATTTTTTATAAAAAATGATTAAATAACATCACTTTTTTAGTATTTTGACGTGGCGGACAAACTTTGAGGGCATGTATCTCAGAAAATAAGTGGAGCAACGGTAACTTTCCTTTTGAGGCTTTTGCATCCCTCTATACCATCCACTCTGTTGTACCATAATTAAAAAAAAATCCGAGTCGATCGTGCTGACCCCCCATTCGGTGATTTGGTATGGAATCGCTCATATGTTTTTTTTTCTTAAAAAACTTTATAATATGGAAACGTTTGTTGAAAATTAAAAAAAAATGTTACTTCGCTGAAACGGATTTAAAATTATGAGGAAGTTAAAATCAACGTATACTGTAATTTAGAAGCTCGAATGGGGGGAAAAGAGTGGTGATCCTCTCTGTTTTGTACTAAGGAAGAAGCTTTTTCAAGGTCTTTGTTAGCTATTAAACATTTTAGAGGCTCTTTGTTAACCTTGAAACGGCTGCTTGCATATTGTATGTCCTTATCCGCATTTTTCTTTTATGTATTTAGTTATTTCAACTACATTAAGTTGTTTTGTTTTATTTTAAAACTAATTAAAAAGTTTTCGAGATTTTACAAGCGTAAAATATTTTAAATGTTGAAATGACATTAACTATTCATTGATCTGACGTTCATAGTTTAAGCTAAGTCCTTGTTAGTAAATTTCAACACTGTAAGTTATTTGTGTTAAAAGCA
>JAXGGA010009052.1:0-22500 GCA_038373865.1 Uloborus plumipes
TGATGTTTTCAAGAATACAATCACCCTACTTCGCTGTATATGCATATGCATGCAACGTAGAAAAACAATATAAAAGGAAAAGCGCATTATAGTTCTTTTTTGATCATATTTGCTTTCTGTGTTTTGGTACCGCAATACCTTTCTCCTTTTTTCACCCATTCAATTATTATTAAACGTGTTTTTTTATTCATTAAAATTTTCTTACATAAGTGTGAACCATTTAGGTTACCATTTTAAGTATTTATTTAATTTTTATTGTTTCTTTATGATTTTATAACTTTGCATTACCGTTCTCCCCAGTAGCAGATTTTTTTTTCTTTCAGCAGTTTGGGACGCAAATTTAAAAAAAAAAAAAGTTTGAAATATGAATCCACATTACATTAATCATAAAATCTAAGTTGGGGTCGAAAAATGCTTGAATACAATCTAAATCGAAGTGATATAGGGTTGGTTCGGGTAAGTGGGCCACCCCCTTAAAACTGAAATGCGCATACGGTTTTTGTACTTTTTTGTATACTGATCATGTTAAAATGCATCACAGTGATTGCTTTTGCATATATTTGGGTTTCCTGGAACTTTTGTTTGGATCATATAATTTATGTCAAAAAAATTTTTTTGCGAGTTCAAGCAACATTTTTCAAAGAAGTGTTTTAATGTTAGTTTTAAATATTTTTTCTATGTTCATCAAGTTTTCTTGTAGAGTTTAACTTGAAGTACACATTACAATAAGAATTTTTATGCAAAGTATTATTAATAAGTGTTTAAGATGATAGTAGAGGGGCTATGGTCCAAAATATAGCCGGAAACTGCATTTTGTGATAAAAGCATGAAAGTTGGTGTGTATGTAGACAATGTATTTATAAACATTTTTAGAAGGGGAGCCATTCCGAAATCCCCACCCAAACTCTCCGGCGGCCATTTTTGGTCAAAAAGTCCGAAATTGCTTTTCTTATTTCTTTTTCAAAAAACACCTTTTTTTTCATCTTATTAGAGTTCAATTCTATTAAACAAAGATTAGAAAACCGTCAAAATAGCTTACAACCGATTAATTTTAATAGTACTCATTAAAAATTCGTTTTTTTTTAAAAACTGAAATTGATCAAAATCTTCCAAATTGTTTTCAGGGGCCGGTTTAAGGGTGTCCAACTATGTATCTGAAAGCACTATATTAAATAAAAACAATTTAGTTGCATTAAAATCCCAGCAATCCGAACCCCAAAAATCCGAAACTTTGGAAAACCCGAGCATATTTTTTAAAACTTACTCATAAAAATGTATTGCAAAACTGAAAATAAAAACAGAAATTAAAAATCATAAGCAAAACTAGTACTTTTTCAAAACTTAAAAAAAAAAGTTTGAATTGTTCCTTAAGAATGAATATTTATCTTTGATTAATTAAAATAAAACCAGTTTTCTTTATGGACGAAAAAATTAATAAAAAAACTTCAAACATTTTGAAAAAAAATACGCAATGTCATGGAAATTTCACTCACATTCAGCAGGATTATAAGTTACGCTTGCACCTATAAAATAGGGGGGAGGGGGAGGCACGATCATATTTTTATACAACTGCGAAATTCTAAAGAAAAAGCTTTAAAACAAATTTCAAGTTTTTTTCTCATTAAACGATTTGAGGAGTTTATTCTCTCTAAAAGATGAGAGAAGAAAAAAAAAATTGCTGTAATAAAAAGTTTAGTGCTGTGTTAATTAAGCAACTTCTCTACTACTTATCATATTGTGTTGTTATTGAAAAGTAACCCTTTATAACAAAAGAAACAACTGAATTTCAATATAAATCTGAGCAAGTAATTATATACAATGATTATGTGTAATGGCTATATACAAGCTGATTTTTCGTGATTGAACTGGCTAGTAATTTACATAGATATACAACATTTTCTATTGCAGAATTTAGACATTGGTGCACACAGTCCATTTTTGAAGCACCAACAAGTTTTTGAGAGCAGTTTGTTTTTACACTTGCGTGACGTAAATTCGCTTAAGACATTTCACCTCTTTCAAGAATTCATTTGTTAATTTAGTTTCTATGAAAAGCATTTCTGACTTATTTAATCCATCAAAATTAGATTGTGGTGGTTCCTTCACTGAAAGATATGCTGGATTTACAAATAATGATATACCTGATGTGGTAACTGAGCGACCTTTTTAGAAGATGGTATTTCGGGAAATACAAGAGGAATTTTTGAGCCTTGCTGCTAAAATGGCACATGCTGAAACAATGAAATGCTTGTTATATGGAAAAAGTCCTTGTTTGTTGTACTACTAGAGTTATAATAAAAATTATCGTGCGCGGCCGGTGTAAAAACAAAGATCCTGAAATGTGAGGGAAATGTAGTTTTATATTTATCAATTTGTTTAACTGATGCTTTGCTTATACTTTTTTTTCTCTTGAATTTAAAATCAGGGTTGGACTGACCATGTGGGCATTCGGAAAACGTGCCGGTCGACCGTCCTCTTTTTTTACAACAAATTTTTTGTTGTATTAATATTATTAGTTGAAAAATATAGTTTTTTTTTTTTTTTTTGCCTTGTTCTCAGAATTACATCAAACATAATTCACACAGTACTTCAAAAGCAGTTTTCCTCTCTTAGTAGAGGGGCTATGGTCCAAAATATAGCCGGAAACTGCATTTTGTGATAAAAGCATGAAAGTTGGTGTGTATGTAGACAATGTATTTATAAACATTTTTAGAAGGGGAGCCATTCCGAAATCCCCACCCAAACCAATGCTTTGCAGAGTCCAGTAGAAATCTTTAGAAGCCTTGAGTAAGAAATGAAAAGTTCCAAAATATGCATTATGTCAACAAGACTTTTTCTTCTAGTATGTTCGTGTACTTTAATGGCCAAATAAACAGGTATTGGTTGTTCCTTGTTTACTTGATGCTTGATAGTTTGCTTTGTTAATTTGTTTGAAGTATATATATATATGCATATTAAATACAACTGACAAATTGCAAGTAATGGTTGAGAAGGAAGACCATCAATATTGCAAGTACCATATAACAAGTTATTTAAAAGGACGGAAGAAGAGGATCAACAGTTTCTTGCTGACTCTTCAAATCCGCCTTCGACGCTGGCAGTTGACTTTCAAATGCATGTCCTAGTGGAATTCACTATCATGTCACTTGCGAGAGCATCTTCGAATCGAAACTGCTAGTACTGGAGACACATATTGATTCACTTACCTTTTCAAACTAAAACATATTCAAAGTCTGATTTCTCTGCATGCATGTGTCCATGTCCGAAGTGTGATAATATCTTTGCTCTAAGCCCGGTATTGTCAACATCATTAGCAAATTTATTTTCGATTGATAAATTGTGTTGTAGCATAAGTCTTCTATTCCTTCAGAATAATATTTTAGTAGAACGAATATTCTGAAAATTGGATACTTATGACCTTTGTTAACTCTAAGATTTTGTAAATAAGAAATTACTCGGTGTAGGGCAATTAATTAAATTCGTGAATAAATATTTTCCTCAGAACAATCATTTGCTGTCCTTCATGAGTGATAAAGTTTTACAAGTAAAGTTTTACGAATGCAAGTACGGTGGTACTTGCATTCTTGAGCTATTATGTCAGCTTGCGCCAATTCAGCAGTGAGCGTACTGTCTGCTTTTACCAACACGCAATTTCGTATTTTCTGTCAACTGATTTCGTCGGAACTAGATGTAACTCCTGTCTATTTTCACCAGGCTTATCAAAAAGAAACACAAATCTGGAAAGGATGAAGTGCATTTCTTTCTCTTCTGCTGAACTGAAGCCTCTTCAAAATGTTTACTTACGTGGCACTCTTCAAAGTTTTCCTTTCTTTTTCTTTCTTCAGCTCTTCTGACTTTTGTACTGTTATACCTCAAGATACAAGATTTATGCCACTTATCCCTCTTTTCATTAAATTTTTCCGATACAAATAATTCTTCAAATTTAAATCTACCTACATTTACGAAGTCTGATAATTGCCTAATTTTTGCCTGTTTTGACAGAATTTCGAACATTGTTTCATAACCTCAGTACAAGACTGATACATTTAAAGTTGCTGCAAGGCACAATAGATTTTTTTTGGAGTTAATTTCGAACAAAAAATAAATCTTATCCAGTAAATATCTGTTGTAATAATTTTGGTAAAAACAACATTTCCTGGGGTTGTTTTTACCAAACATAACCCCTGGTTGCCATTTAAACTTTTAAACCATTAAAGCTTTAACCATGCCATTTAAATTTTTAACCATTAAAGTTTACCATTTAAACTTTAACACTTAAACAAAATTAAAATAAATGCATTTAAAACAATACTTTTGAGCATGTAAAACCACAAGACTGTGAAAAACCGTAACTTATAAAAATATGAGCATCTTTCCTAATCTCGATCCATATAAATAGCATTTAACGGGAACATATGAACAATGACACATGTCACCAATGATAAACACACTGGAAAATATTCGTCACCTAATGAACGACCATATTTGAAGAAAAAAAAATCAGCAACGGCAACAATAATAAAAATTAGAGGAAAAATAAATTTAAAACTAAAACTTTAAAATTTCTGAAATTGAAACTTTAAATTGTATTTTGGTAGAATCATGCTATCTTGACATTAACTTTTCCCAGGGACGTAACTAGAGGGGGGCAGACGGGGCTCGTGCCCCGGGCGCCAGATTTTAGGGGCGCTGAACTGGCTAAGTAACTGCATAATTTTCCTTTCATTATTTAAAAAAAAAGCCAAATTTTTAAAAGCCAGCTCTTTCTTTAAAAAAACGTTCAGGGGAAAATCCTTGCAGTGTTCCCTTGTCGGTAGTCTATGCTTTAGGAATTTGAGCCAAGTCCCCCCTATCTGTTTCAAATAGAAAATAGAATCATTCACTAAAGGGTATCTTTAGCTATCACAACGTATTTATTTCTTCTCTTCTAATATTGCCTTATTTCCTGTGTGATATTCATATAGTACAGATTGCATAATATGTATTAACAACCATCTGCTGCACAAAACACGAAAAGAACTAAAGTGTGAGAAAGAGAAAATCATCTCTGTTCATCGTTGTTATCATTGTGGTTGAATGGAAAAAACGTTAGGAGGATAGGTAAGACATTGTTTATCTAATTTATAAGATGCAATGCAGATTTGTTGAACATTGCCGATTAATTTCTCTCATTCTTTGAATCTCGCACTATAATAATGGAGATTCAGTTCAAAGTTCTCTCTCTCTCTTTTTAGAAAATGCTTTATAGTTTTTTAGAAATTGAACTCACATAAGAAATTTTAAACCTACTATCAATCTAACTTTGGCACCTTTAGGACCAGTCCTAGGGGCAAGCAATACAAGCAGCCACGGGGGGGGGGGGCGCTATTACAGCCGATAAAAAAAGTATTTAAAAAAAAACTCTTGGGAAAAATGATAAATACAAAAACAGTTTTTTTTTCACCTTCTAAGTTTTATCAATTATATCTCGTTTTCAGAAAGGAGTGAGAGGTTCCTTCTTTAATCAGGTAAGACTATTCAGCAACTGCTATAAGCATTAAAGTTTGCATGGATGCTGGCATTTTTTATGAAAAAATATTTTAAACATATATTTCTGAACAATTTAAATAATAAAAATGACCGGTTTTAAAGTAAATCACTTGATCGGATTACCAAATAGACATCATTAAACAAACCAATATTTTGCTTAGTTAATGTAAGAATTGCATTTTAGCTACTTTTGGTCAATCACTGCAATACGGGGTTGGCGTTGAGAGTAGAGTTAAAGAAATTCGATCGCTACGTAAGAATTTTGTAAAAGAGGGAAAATTTTTTGTTCCTGGAAATTATAGCGTAAATAAAAAGTATCCATTTTGAAATTTAAATTATGGTTTTAAATAAATAAATCGTACAGAATATTTTTTCAACCATAATATGTAATTTTTAAAGTGTTTAATAAAAAAATATGCTATTTTATAAATACTTATTTAATAATTCATTTTTTTTATATTCTCGTTCCTTTACACGTTCTCGTTCCACAACAAAGTTTAGGATTTCTAAGTTTCTTAAAATTTCATTGTACACTTCTTTTAATGATGAATATTGGCTATAGCTTAAATGTAAAATTTACATTTTTTTACTTAAGAATTTTTGTAAAGTGAAATTCATGAAAATATTTCTGATTTGCAAAGTATTTAAGCCTTTTAAACTTTCTTTCATTTCAAGTAGTTTTCAAACGTATTAAATATAATATTCAATATGAAAAGGAAAACAATTACTCATTTGGTATTTAGTTAATTTTTTATACATATTTTTAAACAATTGGAAGCATTTCTTTCCCTCTTTTTTTCTTAAATTCAAAATAAAAATTACTGAAAAACTTGAGATAAACTGAATAAAGTTAGAGCTCTCCTTTCATACGATTCCCAATTTTTCAATTCTGAATTCAAAAAACTGTTTTTGTTTCAAAAGTATTTAAGGTTACTCAGCTTGTATTTATTATTGTTTTCATTATTATTATTATTATCTTTGTCTAAGTTATCATTTGATGATATAGTAAAAACTTTTGCAGCCAAAAAAGCTCGCAATATAAAGTTCTAATGTTTTCATTTTTAATGTAACTGATGTAAAGCTGTGACTAAATAGAAATGTTTTTTAAATGTTTCATCATTATTGGTCTTTTATTGAATAATTAAATACTAT
The DNA here is from genome assembly GCA_038373865.1 of Uloborus plumipes. NCBI lineage: Eukaryota > Metazoa > Arthropoda > Arachnida > Araneae > Uloboridae > Uloborus > Uloborus plumipes. The sequence continues at coordinate 6,682 of JAXGGA010009052.1, forward strand.
TTTTTAAATTTTAATCGAGTGTGAAGAGGGAAAACTTGTCCTTTTGCCTTTGAGAAAGTATTGTATGTATTTAGTTGTGCTTTTTGTTCATTTTCTATGTAATATACGTTGAGTATTATACCCTTATATGACGGTCCAGACGTTGTCGTTATCATTTTTTTCGACAAATATTTATTTTATTTAAAGGGGGGGGCGCCGAAGCGAAGCCTTGCCCCTGTTCGAAAATGGCCTAGTTACGTCCCTGACTTTTCCCTCAAGTTCTTATGCTTTTGTACCCTTGGGGAACATTTTCGATGATGTGTGCTTAGTCATAAAAATGAGAGGTATCATGACCGGATAATTGGACGGTTCGGTCAATTAGGATCCGGATAACCGGCACCCTACTTTTTTTAAACATTTATTTAATGTATATTTACATTCTTAAACCATTAATGCATTTATGGGGGGAGATAATTCACTTCCACGAATTTATTCTCAAAAAATATCGATTTGTCAAAAAAAAAGCATTTTTGGGTTGTTCTTTTTAAAATTAGTCTCTAAGTGGAGCTTTAAACGATAAAAAATACAATAAACGCCTATGTAATGACATAGCCAATGATTTAAGAAGAATATAATAATAATAATTACAAAAAAGCACTATTTCTAGTTTTGGACCAAAAATGGCCGGTAAGAGGGGTTTGGGGGGGATTTCCGATTGGCTCCCCTTCTAAAAATGTTTTTTTATACATTGTCTACAAACCTACCAAGTTTCATGCTTTTATCACAAAATGCAGTTTCTTTTCCCGTAGCCCCCTTACTATGAGGGGTCCCACTTACCCCGTGTTTTTTCTCTATTAGGGTGAGTGGGTCCCCTCATAATAATGATGATTTCAAAATGAAAAGCAGTTTTGATGAAGCAATTTCTGCGATGAAATGAAAGATAATTATTTAAACCTAGAAGAAATTGATGGTTCAGCTACAAAAACTGCAAAAGCTGGTAACTATGTATTTGTGAAACTTGCATCAAAGAAAACCATGAAGTATTATGAAGTTCGAATTTTAAAATATGATACAGATGAAAAAAATACTGCAAAATTTGATAGAAAGAAAATAAATAGCTACACTTTTTATTGGTTTGATGTAGGTGATGTTAGAATTATAACTGAGGATGAAATGATAATGTTTCTCTCTCAGAAAACTTCAAATAGACGCTGCCATGAAGTGTTTCCATTTTTTTTTCAACCTATAATTTTTTTCTATTTTACTAAAAATGATCTTAATCGACTCTATTATGTTCATTCAACATTAATTTATATGTAAAAGCAAAAAATACGCCTAACGGCTTTTAATGAATTTCACAGACATAATTGTTTTGTATTCCACTTTATAATTTTCTGTCATACACATTTAAATGTAAGTAGATATCTCATTAAGAGATACATATAGAAAAATATTCCTTACTGAAATGTTGCATACTTTGTTAGGTAGGACCGACAAACCCCATTCCAAAATATGCTCACTTCAAAAAAAAAAAAGAGGGGTGGCCCACTTACCCCTTCTTAGGGGTAAGTGGGTCCCCCATGCCATTTTTTAAAGTATGATATCGTTAAAAATAAACATTTAAAGCATTTTTTTTAGGAAATAATGTTCAACTTGTGTTCATTATTAATGTCCAAGACAAAAGAAGTCAACAAATTTAAGCTGTTTTGCTGAAAAAACTTTTGTATAAGGCTTTAAAAATGAACTGTTCTAAAAAGAGGGCCCACTTACCCTAACCAACCCTACTTATTATTATACCACTGAAAATACAGTGCAAATCTACAGTAGCTGGAATTTAAGATTTTTTCTTCTCTAAAAATATTACATTTTCTTCCTCCAACGTCTGAAGAATAATTTGCAGATTTTCTCAAGAACCTGCTACGCTCTTCGCAGATTCGGCTACTATACTGGGATACTCATTTAAAAATTGCTCTTTTTTACTTTAAAAATGGAAGAATGCTTTTAACTACGTTACTCGTCGTGTGAGGGCGCCTCCAGCTAATTCAAGTGGATCTTTAGATTCCCTATTGTGCTGACACCTATACTTTACTATTGTATCTAGAAATTATACAATCTGCATTAAAAAAAAAAAAAAAAAAAAAAACATTTTTGGGGAAATTCAAAATTATTTACTCATAAAAAAAGAATATGCAAGTTAAAAAACAATAAGCTGTCCTGCACTAGGCCTAATATGTAGAATTTTCCTCATTTTTATTATTATTATTTTTTAAATCGTTTTAAGCTGAAAAAATAATCAATTGAAGCAGGTAGTAATTATTTATTTATTTTCCTCTCATGCAATATTTCAGCCTGCCGTATAATATTCAAAAATCAGGTTGTTTAAAATTTGAGCGAAAATTTTTGTTTAAAAATATTTTGTTTTTATTCTTTTGTAAATGTTCTTTTGAAAATTCGTTTCCAACAAAAAGAGATGCAAACTTTATGTTTTATGAATACAAATTGTTTGGATTTCTTTAATGACTGTATTGTAAGGCTAATTTCTGGACTTGAAAAAAAAACAAAGGCTATAAAATAAATTTCAAACATTAAATTCATTTTATTACGTAGCAATATTAGAATAAGAGTTTATCAAAACTCAACACCAAAAGTGAAAGATAATGCCCATACAACCACAAATATCTGTTAGACATCCAAACAGGTCTAACACATGTCCCGATATCTGATGGATATTTTGGCTGTCTGATAGATATCCAGAAATATCCAAGTCATGGAAATAGAGTTCTTTCAGATCTACAAGCTATCCAGACTCTTACATGTTTTGGATATGGATATTTGGATAGCTTATGGATATCTAGGAATTTCCAAGTCTTGGATTTAGATATTCAGCATATCTTCTAGATATTGGACTTCCACATGTTTTGGATTTAATGGCTGACTCAGGCCATCTAATAAGATAGGTATTACTGGATTATTTTGTGTTCAGACCTCTGTGAGAGAACTGTGAGAAAAATTTAGATGTTATAAATATTTTGCTTTAATTTTATTTCGAATAAGTTTGTCAAATCGAGAAATGACTGTAACTTCGATTTATTTTCCGGTGTTACTCTTGCGCACGAGTCGCGCTCGCTTGTTGACGACTTGTGTTAATGTTCGCGTTTCTTATTTTATAATAATCTGCTGATAATTTATTCCTTCAGTGAGTTTTAAAGCTTCTTGAACATTGGCAAGGCTTCACTAGATAGCGTTTTATACAGGCTGCTTCATTACTCAAAACATCAATGGTAAAGATTTGCCCGCTAGAGAGCGCTGAACGATGTGTTTGTTTACATTTATTAGCACATTGTTTCTGCTGTAAAAAGTGATGTTCATCCTATCTTTAAGGGTTAAAAAATATTGATATAGTTTACTGAAGTGGAGTACAGAGTGAATTGATGCCGAAGGCCTTATTAGTACTGCTTTTTAGGGGAAATAAATTCCCTTTTCAGGTAAAGTTGGTCGCAACTCATGATTCAGTCATACGACATTCATTCATTGTTTACTTTCTTCGAATTAGCAACATATAGCAATGGCGTTCAATTTTGACATCTCTGCATTAATAAAATATACGCTTAAATTCGCAGCCGATAAATAAAAATGTAGCAATAAAATAAGATTGTTCTATTTACTATTTAGTTTCATTATTGTTGCTCACACGATCTTAATTGCTACGCAAAAGCTCAGATGTTCATTTTGATAGCGTTGACCCATCAGAGCGATAAATGGCGAATCTATTCGCAGAGACATTTCCTTTTGATGCCCCAGAATGAATGCCCTGCAATGAAGCGATTGGTGTTCAACGGAAAGACGATTGACAACAAAACATATTAATTTCTTTAGTAACAACGAAATGAGCATATATAATCGCTTAGTACTAAAGAGCAATACAAGTACGAAAAAAATAAACAAAACTACAATATTACGACGACCAAATGTAATTTTTTTTTTCATTTACACAACATTAAAAGGTAATGTTCTTTTTATGTTAAATTTCACACATTGATAATATTTCGATAATTGGGAATTTGGTGTGGTTGCCAAATTTTTGGCGATAATTACTTAATTTTGTTGCTCTTTAGTTTATGTTTGCGAAGGAAGTATTTCCCTCGCTCATAAATTGGCCACAAAGATTTAACGCCAATAGGGAAAGATAACCAGACTTCCAATCACCGAAATCTTCCCTTTTTTGTTTCTAATTTCACACATACGTTTACTACTTGAAAGTAAAATAATGGGCCAACTGAAAAAAAAGCTGCGAAATAATGTGAGAATTCTTGTTAAAAAACTCGCCAAACAAATTAATTTGACAATCTAAACTCATCAAAAGTTTTGATGGAACTATCGTTCCAAAATCGCCATTTATCGCTCTGCAGTGCCAGTGTCGTTTCATAGTTTAATTATAATTAGAATCAATTAAAATGAAAAATAATTCGCTAACTAATTAAAACAAGCCGTTAGAATGCAGAATAAACCAGCAAATCGAACAAGCTATTAAATGACGTTAAAATATAATAAAATAGAATTGAATGCCAAATTGTAAAATTGTCGCCAACAAATTAAATTTTAATTTTGTCTTTTATTATCTGATTTGTTTATAATGTTAGTTACCACAAAATTCGATAGATGTCGCTAGGCGACATGCATCCGTTTTTATCCCAAAGATTTTGATCAAATGAAGCAGCCTGTATAAAACGCTATCTAGTGAAGCCTTGACATTGGGCAACAAAAGGTAAGTGCTGTGCTTGTTTACATTTCAGCTGATCTTCAATTTGAATTGCACGCGTTAAGCCTTTTACTATTGCTAAATTATTGAAAAGTTTTAAAGTCTGCCATGCAGTATGCTTTGTCCATAATTAATGTGTTTGCTTTTACTAAAGGTATTCAAAAACTGAAGGTTTGTTTATTTAATATGAGGGTTAAACTTTCGGAGCTTCGATTTTGCTCGTTTACGTTCGTGTGTATTATTTTAAAATTGCTGATTTCTTTAAACGTAAAAAGTCTAACCTAACAACTGAGACAAATATACAGTTTTCTTTGTGTTGTGTAATTTTGCTAAAAGTATGTTAATTGTATAATCGATGTGTGGAAATGAAATAACTATGTGTAACCTTTAATTTCTACCGAACCTATCATGTTTACCTATATCCAAATTATTCATCTATTTTAAGCAAATATTCCCCCAAAAATATGCTCTCTTTGATGAACTTTCCCAGAATATTGTTCTCAATTGGGTTGCATTAAAGCACCAAGGGACCTTTAAAATCAGCTTGTTTTATTCGAAGAAAAGAATACACTACAGACTACAAGCCATAAAGCGGGGATCGAAATGTTGTTCATCTGAGCAGTTCATTTTAAGCTTGGTCAAATAATCAAGTTTTGACTATTAATTATCAGAATTTCTTATTGAAAATGTTTTTGGATAGGGAAACCAAATCAGATAATGTTGGTTTTGGACCAGTAACGTACGTGGACTTCGGTTGCGCCACCCCGCAAGATTTGTAAGTGTGTCTCCCACTCCCCTATTAAAAGAGTAAAAATATTTTTCCTGTGTAATCATAGTACTATTTTGTTGAACATTCGCCGCCTTAAAACCTCTTGCATCCCCCCATTACTCACCGCAGGGGCGATATGTATGTTATTGGTTTGTACTTCATATCATTCTATCTCATCATTTACAATGTACTTTTATTGATTGTAATAATGTCGAGCTTGCCAGGCTGAATGTCGAGCCCCTCTCTACCTAAAAAATTCGAATTACTCTGATTTTGAGCAGAGCCTCTAGTTTCCAAGCAAGCTGACATGCAACAAAGTACTCATTAATAAGCTATTATTTTGCTTCTTTTTTTTTCATTTTCTGAATGCTGCTACGTTCTGTTGTAATTCATGGTATTATTAGTTAGATTGGTATTTGAAAATTTCTGAAAGCTGTAAATTTTGTAATACAGTCGACGCTCGATATAACGACCGTCTCCGTCCTACAGAAAACGGTCTTTATAACGAGTGGTTGCTATAAGCAGTAGAACACATAGAGTATATTGGGATACGGTTGGGGGTTTTCTCACTGGTCGTTATATTAGGATGGTCTTTATAACGTGTGGTCGTTATAACGAGCGTCGACTACTGTAATAGTATATAAATTCAAGAAAACTCATAACAGTTATGCTTTGAAGTTTTTAAAGTTCGCTGAGTATTTTAATATAGTTTTCAATAGTGCCATACCAAATAGCATTTTGGCAAAAAATTAACTATTCGGTTAAACACTTAAGGATCCCTTAGTGATTTTAAGCAATAAATTTTACAAAAATATAAGTTTTAAAACATTAAGGGAAAAAAGTGCCATTAATCAATATGAATTTTAAATAATATAAAAAAGCTATTCTAACTTTACCGTGTTAAAAAATTAAAATAATAGTAAAGTCTAATAGCAGGAACGACGAAGGCAGAGCTAAATTTTTCTTTGCATTAATTCGTTATAAGTGTAATGTTTCTTAACTTGTATTTTATAATATGGTCATCAAATTTTTTATTAGTTTAGCAGCAGTAAATGGTTGTATAACTAGAAATTTATATTTGAATACTTTCTTTTAAATATGCTTGGTTCTCATTCATACTTATAAATATTTATTTGCCACTGCTACTCTGCAGTGGCCAAGTACATATTTGATATACCCTGTGTACCATGTACTCGGTAAATTTGACGAGCTCAGTAGTAGATGATTTTCTACTAAAAATAGACTCAGTACGCAGTATGGCACTAGTTTTCAAAGTATTATTTACAATAGAAATGTTTTATATAAATAAGCTTTTATTCATTTTTTTAGTGTGAAAGAAAAAGAATCATTCGTAAATCGTACTGAGAAAAACATTTGAGAGGAACTAATGAATTTGATGTAGTTTCTCTTTTATGTTTTTTCTCAGTGAAGTCAACTTCAATATGCTGTGGTGGCTGCTCCATATTCAGGCAGGTAAGTATATAGTATGATTTATATTTTTGAATAACAAATATCTGCAGGGGTCTGTCCAGGATTTTTCACAGGGTCCGTTTTTTGTGAAATGCTAAATAATTTTGTGAAAAATCAAATAATTTTGTAAAAATCAAACAATTATGAAAAAAAAAAATGCAAAAATACAATTTTTGAATTTAATAAAAAATAAAAATAAATTTCATTTATTTTCCTCTTAAAACATCGAATTAAACATCAAAAATGCGAAAAATCCGATTCCTGTACGGATGCAAAGAGATTGCAGTTTTCAAAGTGATGGCATTAAAACAATAAAAACGGCATATAAAAGAGTTCAGTTTGGAAAAAAAAATTTAAAGGTCTATGACAAACATAATATTAATATCTGTTAATAAAATTAATGCAAAAATAAAATGAAACGATCCATTCAGTGTTTAACATTAGACTCACAAAAGAACAGTTAATTTTGCATTAAAAATTTTAAAATATTAATCTGAACAAAAAATGAAGTGAATTTTCAGTTATTTGCCTCCTAATAAATAGTAATTAGCTTGAAAAATAAGTAAAATTTGATTTTCATATCGGAAGCGGCGATCGCATTTTTCAAAATGAAAGCATCAAAAGTATAAAAACGGTAAATACAATAATTTATTAAAGTCAAATAATTTTAAAATTCCATTTCATCAGGTTTGTATGATGAATGTCATTAATAATCACCGACATATTCGCCAAAAATTCGGAGGAAAAAATACGAAAGTAGGGAGACGTAGCAAAACAGACAATACGAGACTTCCAATATTAACAGACGAAAAATACATTAATTATTCCTAAATATAACCAAAACACCACCCTTGTAAGCATAAAAAAAAAAACACAATTTTCTGCCGAAATAAGGTCAAAACGTCACACCAAAGACTTCAGATGGTGATAATTTTAAATAGCTGGTTACTCTATCAGAAGAAATCCCATTTTTTCTCCAACCCTAGCGATCTATTTGCAGTTCTAAGTTCATTTCGTAGATAATTGCTATTATTTATTCCTTTTTGTTCAAATTAAGAGCAGGGAGAAAACTCCTTACTCTGTATTTCCAGAGAAATCTGTAACAGCAACATCGCAGCAAGACATTTTGATTTGCATATGATAAAACAAACAAAAGTTGTTAATTTCTTTAAAAGCCAACAAAAAGTGCTACATTTTCCATTTAAGATTTATCGCCCAAGCATAGCAGGCAGGAAGTGCGCCGCTGCCGACTTTTTTTTTTTTTTTCCCTCGCAAAAGTGGCAGATAAGCGATTCCCTTCTTTAACTTCAGAAAAGGCCCAAAAATTATGGGCTTTTTACACAGAAATATGCTATGAGTTATTTTGATTTCAGATTTGCTTTTTGAATGGATAATGGGTGAAATGTCCATTTAGTTTGATCAGCATCTTGTGAAGGGTCTGTTTTCAGGGGCGGACTGGCTCCCCCATGAGGGCGCTAACCCAAACCTCCAAAGGGCGCACTTCAAAATAGCACCCTCCCCCCACACACACGCGTTTTTTTGCGGCAATTATCCGCAAGGGTCTCGATTTTTTTTTTTTTTACAGCAAAATTAAGTTGACCGAAGAGTGCTTTGTCGCACTACTATTCCTTTATAGATTGTATGTGCTTCAGAACTTACAACACAAATGTGTAATCCTGTTCCTATCTTCATTGGTTGTAACACTTTTTATACACAATACGATTAATTTTTAGCAAAACACAATTTTTATCTTCTTTTTATCACTTACTAGCAGTACCCGCACGGCGATGCCCGTGCAATAAATGTAATGGAAGTTAACTAAATAAACTAAATAATATCTTTTCGTGTGTGTGTGTGTGTGTGTGTGTGTGACGAACTTATTTATTTTTAGCGAATTTTTTACTTTTCAATGGAACTTTTGACACAACTGTAGTGCCAAGATTTTCGAAAACTCTCAACGGACACAGCAATATTGCCCTTGACATTTAATATAATTCACCGATTTAACCGTAATTTCAATGTAAAATTGGTCGCTAAATCTAAATTTATTAACATAGGGAACCGATTGTATCAGGTAGCTCAGCCACAACCATTCTTCCATGATTTTAATGTGAACATTAAAAGGAAAGAAATATAATGTCTTTCGCACCATCTCTTTGAAGTGATTATAATCTAACAGTGACCTTCAAAAAAGCAAGTCTTCAGTGGTTGGGAGATTTGGTAAATTTCCCGATTGTTGCCAAACTTTACGACGCCAAATACGAAGAGTGACTGAACAGCGGTGTTACCGAAAATGTCAGAATGGAACTATTATTGTTAAAAATTTTGTGATGGCGGCATTAAATACATGTTTTAAACATGCAATAAAATACGCTTTAGACTGCAAACAACTAACTGTTCCTTCCCAGAGCGTTTTCTTTTTCTTTGATTTGGAGAAAGTAGAGTTTCACTGGCTGGGAGGTTTGGTAAATATCCCTATTGTTGCAAACTTTACCACGCCAAATACGAAGAGTAACTGAATAGCCATCACTAAATTTTTAAAAATAATGGTTCCATTCTGATATTTTCGGTAAAACTGAATTTTGAGGAAGTCAACTTAATAAATTTAAATTCACTTCAACCCCCCTCTGAAGTAAAATTTTTATATCCTTTAGTTCAAATGCTCTCTATCTTTTAAATTCCACTTAAAGTCATGTTGAAGTTTAAATCAATTCGCCAAATAAATCAAAAAGACAGAAAATTAAGAAAGAAATAGGAGATATTAATCATTCAAATTGAATAAATTTTCAAGGCTTAAATCTATACGCAAATTTAAACCACAAAGTAACTTCAGGGACAAAAGAGCAGTCTGTCTGGAAAAATGGATCTAGTGTTTCAGTTTTGCGTAGAGTTAAACCTAGAAAATTGACTAAATTTGATTAATTAATATCTCCTGTCCTAATTAACGGACAGAAACGTGCTAAAACTTTTCTTTTTCAGAAAAAACCCTTTCCAGCGATATATAATGCTTTGGGGTGGGAGAAGGTTTTCTCCTCTTAATTATGGCGGATACACCAAAAATGAGATTTAATTAATTTAAAAATCATTAATTCGAAATTAAAAATTTGGCCTTCAAGATGCATTTTACTGGGACACATTCGAATTTTTGAGTCAAGTTTCAGGTCTGTAGGTGCTGTGGGGGCTTCTGGCCAGCGGTTACAAACAAACAAACAAACGAGCACCATCATCTTTATATATATATATTTTTAGCCTTTTTTCGTTATCCGCGATACCCGTACCATCCAATTGCGCGGATAATTGGGAGTATACCGTAGTTAAATTATAAGGTAAACCAGCATAATAAATGGGTGTGAATATTTGGGTGTGGGTGCGTATGCTTCTTACACAAATCCACAGTTTGCGCCGGATCTTTACCAAATTTCGTACTAAAGTCCTTAGCTGCTCAGAAATTCACATTGAAGATTTTCGGAACATCGAAACTCAAAAAAAAAAAATCCAAAGAGGTCTAATTTAAATTTTGAGCCATATTTCCTGGTTAGCCAGTTTCGTAGGATTATATTAGGGAAATAACAACAATAAGTTTCCATCAGATCTTTGCCAAATTTGTCACAAAGGTTTTCCAATGCTCAGAAATTTCATATGGAGAGGGAGATAGGTGTGTTTAAAAAATTCCGATAAGGTCTCAATTTAAATTTTGAAATAGCTATTCCTTCACTTTGGCGTGAAATTGTACACAAATTTTTGTTTTATTTGAGCCTGATTGGTGAACATGCGTCTTTTGGCAAAACTTTTATTTTCACGGTAGACCGTGCAATCAAAGATACTATAGAGTCTTTGGTGCAATGCCTGAGACAACAGATATTAATATACAATGACGATGTTTATTCCTCTCATTTCTCAATGAAAGTTACATTTTTTACGAGCGTGTTACATTCTGAAATGTTTTATGGAAATTTTTTACTTACTCTCATGCAGGGTCTCCAGTAAAGTGTAAATAATAACAAAAGCAAAATCTAGATAAAATCATCTTTATTAAATTGATTTAAGGCTAAAAAGATGAAATCCTTTGCAATAAGTAAAACTTTCTGTTCACAGTAATACATCTCGCTCTATTTTAAACGTGTTTATTTTCATTAAAAAATTAAAGTTACTTCTTTAGCAACAATTTCTTTGTCCTCTGGTGCTTAACAAAAATTGCATTACTTATTTGTGATTTCTGTCTCAAACGCTTTTATAAATTCTAGCTTCTGTATTCTTAAACAAATTAAGAATCTGACCTTAACTGTTATAAGTTAAACCCTCCCAAACCATTACTAGTACTTTCCAAACTTGTCTCTCATTAGTCAGATAAGTCATGTGAATTCGGAAGTTTGAAAAAAAAAAATAATTTTCATAATTTGCGAGCCCTCCTCATTGTGTTAAAACCGATCTTGTAGAATAATAAAAGATCGTTATAATGCACACCATGGAACACGTATATAGATTTAAATAAAATACAATTTTAACCATTATTCACAAATAAATGGGCTTCATAACAGAGCTTCATCCTGCACTAAATGGTTACATATTAGCTGTTGTGCTTAAAATACAGATTTTTTTTTTTTCAATTTATTGTTTACCTTCGAAAAGTTGTGCGATTTATAAAGAATTATGGTGTGCGTACATATAGATTCAGCGGTTGAAGGGTCTGCTGTATTTTTACTTACTTACTGCTGTTTTGATGATCCGCTTACTATTAAAATGCTCATGAAAATAGGAAGGAGCCAGTCAACCAACTAACACAATATCCAGTAAATCATTACTTAATTTTATTTTAGGCAAAACTAAACATTTTTGTCGGTAGTACACGTTTTTCAGTGTAATACAATTCAATTGCTTACTCATGCTGTTTTCTGACATCATAAAAATACCTGTCTGAAGAATCTTTTGACAACCGATTTCTCTAACCAACATCATCACACATGAATTCATAACCTCAATCAAGGTAGATTGACACTTTGACTCGACACACACACACACACACAAAAGAGAGAGGAAAACGCACAAAAATAAGAGCGCTCACTTTGGTCTAAGACTATACTCATACTACATATCACTTTTGAGGTGCTATGAATTCAAAGTTTATTTTTTATGCTATTCATTTAAACCTTGTTCTGAAACTTTTATTAAGTACTTCAAGCGCTTCCAGTAAAAAATTAAAACACCAAAGGAGCACAGGTTCGAAGGTGCAAAAACGCATAGCGCACATGAAGATGTTTTTTTCTTTTTTTTTTTTTTTTTTGTTAAAGGTCCTCCTTCCAGACTACCTATCACCTCTGGGGGCGGGTGGGGGGGGGGCAATTAATTAAAGTGAATTATAGCACATTATTAATTATAATCTCCTGCAGCAAACTTTTATAGACTGTTTCATTCGCTTCGAATTAAAAGAATGGTGGGGGGCGGGCACCCTAGTCAACTAGATTCGAGGGTGCAATGATACATAGGCCGGAGGGCGCGCACTTTGGATTAAGACCCCCCCCCCCGCCGCCGACTGGACTGCCTTGTTTCATACCCTACGAAAGTAAGGTGGAAAAAAACGAAGGCGCACAGGTTCGAGGGCGCAAGGGCGTACAACCTGGAAGGCGCTGTATTTTTTTTTTGGCAAAGATCCCCCTTTCCGACAACCTATCACGTCTGTGATGCAATAAATAAAAGTTAATTATAACAGGTACATTATTGAGTATAACCATTTTCTTCAATTTTTTATAGATTGCTTTCCCTGCTTTGAACGTAAAGATTAAAAAAAGGGGGGGGGGGGCTTTTTTCACAGCGCAAGGACGCACAGACCGGAGGGCGCTAATTTTGGATGAGATCCCCCTTAAAGACCACCTATCACTTCTGGGGTACAATAAGAACCGAATTCTGATAACGCTTATTGATTACTTTTTACATGTTCCAAACGGGTAAAAAGTAAAAAATAAGTAATTTACTAAAGTTGAAGGCGCACTGGCAGTGTGTGGGGGGGAGGGGTACTGTTCAAACTGTTAGGGGTTGCTTTCAAACCTTTAAAATTATTTAAAAAAAAAAAACCCGAAGGCGCACACGTATTGAAGGCGCAAGGGCGCACAGACCGGAGGGCGCACCTGCCCGCGGGCAGGTGGCCTCTACGGCCAGTCCGCCTCTGTCTGCTTTGCTCGATCGTATTTTTGTGATGGGTCCGTTTTGCTCGATCGTATTTTTGTGAAGGGTCCGTTTTGCTTGATCGTATTTTTGTGAAGGGTCCGTTAACGGACCCAAATTTCCTCTGGCCAGACCCCTGATCTGTTTCATATAACAGCAATCTGTTATCGTAGCATTTAATAGCTACTTATGCTTGAAAAAAATCTTAACAGCCTTACTAATGTAATGCATCTGCATTAATAGTTATTGCTATAATTTAATGGAATGTTACAATTAAAATTTAATGATGTAGTTAAAAATCGAAATTTTTGAATTAAAGTATCGGCATTTCTCTCTACTAATATTAGCAAAGTTTCGAGTGTATCTGTAGTTCCCATGTGTGTGTTTTTAAAAGTTTCTTTTAATTTCAGTCCTATTTTAGCTGGAATCAGTTTCTGTTTTAGTTCTTGTTTTTAATTCTTGTATCCAGTGTTATTCAAGCATGTAAGTATAGGTATAATTTAATCATTCAATAACATATTTTTGTGCAACAATTTATCATCTTGCAGTTAAATTTTCTTCTGACTTGAATATGTACTTCCTTGTTCATATTAACAGTAATCGAAAAAAAGGAGGACATTTAATTAAACCATTTGACTAGTGATTTATTCTTTAAAAAATCTAAACAAAAGCCATATTGTTAATATAATTATATTTTCATTAATGCATGCAGTTTAAATATAGTTGTTGAATTGCAGTTTTTTAAGCTGAAACCTATTTATTCATATTGTAGATACAATGTTCTGAAGTTGCAACTTATTTTCCCTGTAACACAGAATTTTTTTCAGCTTTTTGCGACAAATTTTCTAGAACCAATTTCTTTCTCAACACTAGAATATTCTTCAAAGATAAATATATATGCTACCCTCTTACAGTAACAACGCAAGGTGTTTATATTTATGATTATGAAAATGTTAACATCAATACCATACATTCATAGGTTTTTTTTCTGGTGGCTGTTTTATATTCTTTTTCTTGCAGACTGTCTCCCTGACTCTGCGACAATGTCGCAGTATCAGCAGCTTTCTGCCACAGGGCTTATTTTTAGAATATATATTATTACTAATAATAATTGAGTATTGTAACCTTGCCTCACTGGTCCCCGGAAAGGGAAAAAGGCAGTAGCATACATAAACTTAAGGCCCCTACTCCCTTGCACTGCCGGGGTGCTATGTATGCCACTAGAAAAAGGTATACTCAATGCATATTTTATCAAAACAAACATGCCTGCTTTATACATGGAGATGCATTGAGTTCTCAAAGTTAGGGGCCGGCTTGGAAGTGCCGAACTCCTCACTGAATATACTCAAGTTGTATATCTTTATTTGATATATTTGTCTTATTTTGTTTCTTAAATTTAGATAATGCGAGAAATAATTCTAGGTCGTTATTGGATGCAGATGTTAGAAATGGCGGTCAGAACAGGTTGTTCTAGGTTGAAGCAAGGCATTTATTGAAAAATTAATGATTTTCATCTATTCATGAATATGTTCTGTTATGTAAATGAAATTGTATATTTTCTTTGTGAACATACTGTAAATAAAGCATATGTATGAATTTTATGCTTGAGTTTCTCTTTATTCAGGAAAAAATATAAATTTATTTTATATGTATTTTTTTATGCATTATTAAAGATAATACTTTCTCTCAGAGAACAGAAGTACAGCTTGTTATTTCTTACTGAATAGAATTTATGTACATGACTAAACGAAATAATTTTCAGTTCATCTTTCAAACAATGGAAAATAGTACAAGCGTGCCTAAATTGGTTAAAAAACTATCAAAATTTGTTAACTTTTTTTTATAAGTTGTGTATTATACTTTTTAGTACAGTTGAGCTCTCTTATTAGAATATCGGTTAAAGGAATATCTCGCTTTATAAAAGCGGGATAATACTATAATACATTTTCAATGTACCAAATGATATGCATTATTTTTATCCCAGATAATGGAATATGCCGCTTAGTAGAATATTTTTTTTTCGTGGCAAAAGGGCTATTCCAATACGCGGGCTCGACTGTATTTAAAACGTAGTCTTGATTTATTTTTAAAATAAGAATAAATGTTATGTGCATATTTGTAAGAAAAAACAGAAGGAATCATGTACAGAGGGTGTACATTAACGATAGCAACACAGATACAGTGAAGCACCGTTTATAAGTTTCTCTTTTATACGTTTTTTCAAGTCGTCCCGGCAGATTTCAACACATATTATCATTGATTTGTACGTTTTTTCATGTAGTCTCTTAAAAAACGTATAAACGATGCTTCACTGTATAAAAATAAAAAATTTAGCTATTCCACTTTTCTGTTTTATTTAGATTGGACTATGTATATACACATAGAAGTACACCACACATCTTTAACCATGGTTGGTTGGTTGGTTATATGAGGTTTTTTGGCGCAAGAGCCTTAGTAGGCTATGCTGCGCCATACGCTGTTATAAAATTTTAAACAATTAACAGATGATAAAGCTAAAATTTCCGAAAATACTTCTGTCGTAAAACTTAGATAGATTTAAAAACATTTCTAAAACAGGCACTAACATAAAGTTTAAAATTGTTAAACATAATCTGTCTAGTAATTTTAAGTAAAACCATACATACAAAGATGACACAAACAAGCAGAAAAGGATAAAAACACT
>JAXGGA010009052.1:42500-53419 GCA_038373865.1 Uloborus plumipes
TATCAACACTTTTACTCTTGATATTCAGATATTTATAACTAACTTGGTTTTTTAATACAAAAAATGCGATTTTTAAACCTGAAAATTTGCTTACAGCTTTAAAATATATTTAAAGCAACATTAAATCCAAAAAACATCGCTTTGGATATCTCACAGATATATTAGAGCATTAAAATGTATATCTATTTCTCAACTATACGATATCCAAGAGCTATCTGGATTTAATATCTAATACACGTATAAGAGCTATCCAGTGCATATCTAACAGCTATCCAAAACCTCTATTCCATATCTATGAGCTATCCAATAGAGGTCGCGATATCCAGACGTCGCTTGGATATCCATTAGTTGCAACCTTTTTACCTCTGGTGGATATTCTCTTGGATATTTAGATGTGCCATGGATAGCTACTAGATAAAGTTGAAATTTTCCTAGATATCCATTAGATAGCTACAGAATGTGATTTGGAGATGTGTGGCTGTCTGGGAGTTAACGGTAGCTGATATCCCCCTTACTTTTCTATAGTCTTTAGCTCTAAAATGTGTTTTTAGAAAAGAGAGAGCTCCCGAATTAGTCTCTATGCCCAAAGATCCCTAAATTCTTTTAATTATCCTAAATGTTGTCAGACAAAGCCTAAAAGCAGTTGTTCCTATCAAGAATCATGACGTAAGCGGCGCTATTGAATTATTTTTAAGGGGCGTTTTTAAAACTTTTTGTTATCTTTTTCTTTCACGTGTGGGTGTGGCTCTAGTTTTTAGAGGGATCTTCGTGGAATTCTTGGATAACAAGATTTTACTCTTGGGAGTAATGGGCACCTCTGCTAAAAGTAAAATTTTGAACCTTCAGTTTAAAAAAGAGAGCTTAAAATTTCATTCTTCAAGCTTGAATACCGCAAAATTTCGGGGCACAGAGCCCGAATCCTGCCTCTTCTCTTGACGGTACTAAAGATAACCAAAAATGTTTTTAAAACAATTTTGGGAGAGAGTCCTTGCTAACGTTACTACCAAAGATGGTCTAAAGTAACGATGGCTTAAGGTTTCAATTTTGAAAATTTTCGGAGGGAGATCCCTAACCACTTTTTGTCTCTTAACGTCTCCAAAGAGAACGCGAAATTGCGCATCTATATATCGAAAATCTTTGAGGGGAGTGTCTTTGAACTTTTACTTCTCAAAGATAGCTTAAATGAGACTTCAGCTAAAAAAAAAACTCATCTTCTTTTCTTTTACTCTATTATGAAGAAATATATCCTGAGTTGTGCTTCAGTGTCAAAATATTTCAGGAGAGGTGCCCCGAGTCTTCTCAATTCCTTTAACGTCACTAAGACAGGAATTCAAGTGAAACACCATTGCAATCGCTTCGATGCGATCGCAAAATAAATGCTAATGCAACTTAACTTGAAACTGACGTCACTACGGGTGGAGCCAATAAGAGCTCACAAGCAGTCAGCGATCTCCTCTAATTCGCCAAGTAGGCTGTGACGTTTTATCTAGCTCGTTTTTCATAGGCTAACGTCACGATGTTTTTATTAAGAACAGGGCCGTCGACAGGTTTCATGGGCCCCTATGCAACTTTTTGTGGGCCCCCCCCCTCCCCCAAACTTTTACTTAAACTTCCTACAATTATTTTCACATAAATAGCGTAAATTTTGTCAAAGGACGTAATTTCATCTGTTTAACTGAGAGTTTTCGTAATAAAAGAAAAGATTTGCGATACTTTTTTATTTTTTATTTTAAAGGAGTTTTCAACTTTTAGGGCCGCAGCTGCAACCAAAGATTCGGTTGCTGGTCGAAGCATAATATATACTCACCTTAATTTTTAGGAGTGCAGGCGGAGCCTTTGTTTCTCCCCCCCCCCCCCCCACACACACACACTCCTCTCCCTAGATTTTTCGTAAGACAAAAATTCGCGCTCTTACTTTTCCGATGAATTGTAAATACAATTCATTCAGCATTTTTAAAAGCTTTCTTGTGTCGTTTTCGCTGATAAGTGATAACATGACCTAATTGCGGGATGGGTATTAGAATGTTGCAATTACCTCTTTTTAAATGGGGTGTACAGTAGACTAGTCCCGATTCCAGGGGGTCCGGGGGATTGTCCCCCGAGAGAAATTTTTAAAAATTGATACAAAATTCGGCATTTTGAAGCCTTATATGAAGTAATAAGACGGAAAAATATGACAAAAAAGAGGTAAACAAAGACCCTTGAAAAGTTATACATTCGGTAAAAATTAAATTGGTTTGAGGTTCAACAAATCGTTGACATTAATCGACTAGGAATAAGAGCAAGAGAGAAGAGGGAACGGAGAAAAAATACTACATCTGAAAAATTGTTGAAATGTGACATATTTAACGAAGTTATTTTTGGAGTAAAACTAACAATTTTGTGTAATCTAATGGTTAAGAATACTTCCTTTCACCCTAGAGATCGAACTCGAATTCCAATATAGGAGAACTCTTTCCAAAAAAAGAAAAAAAAAAAAGAGTGAAAAGGTAAAGGGGAAAAAAATAGTCATGCAAAACACATTCGTTAAAATTATAAAAACACAGTTAAAGCAAAAAATAGTAAACAACGATATAAATTAAAATTGTATTTATAATTTTTACATTTTTATTTTTATATAATTATTGTTACACTATTATTATTTTTGCATAAATAGGGTTTTCACGTAAATAGAGTAAATAGGGTAAATAGAGTAATAGGGTAATCACGTAAATATAGTTTCCAACTTTAGGGCCGCAGCTGCAACCAAAGATTTGACGGAGCCTTTGCTTCTTCCTCACCCCTCCTCCCTAGATTTTTCGGAAAAAATTCGCTCTTACTCTTCCGATGAATTGTAAACACAATTCATTCAACCTTTTTTTCTCCATTACCAGTTGATGCCAGGGCGGACTTAGACTTAAAGGTGATCTAAACTGTTACAGACACCTTTGCATTCCCGAAAACTTAAGTAGCAAACCTACTTTTTTTTTTACTTTGTGTCTTTTTCGCTGATAACAGCCCCCTGTGTTGTTTCCTTGTGTTTATAATGCTGTTTTTTTTTTGTTTTTTTTGACGTAATAACGGGATGGGTAACAGAAGAGAAAAGATTGATGCAATGACCTCTTTTAAGTGTGATTCAGAGTGGACTATTACCAAATTCAGGGGGTCCAGGAGATTGTGCCCCGGGAGAAATTTTGAAATGAATAAAAAATTCTGCATTTTGAGACCTTATATGAAGTAATTAAGGCGGAAAAATATGAGAAAAAAAGAATAAAAAACCCTCGAAAAGTAATACATTCGATCAAAATAATAATGGTTTGCGGTTCAACCAATCGTTGACATTAATCGACTATTGATAAGAGCAAGTGAATAGCCAGAAGGGAGAAAAAATATATCTGAAAAATTCCTGAAATGTGGCATATTTCACAAAGTTATTTTTAGAATAAACAGCATTATAAAACTAACAATGTAAAGTATGTTATAGTAACATTGTTGTTACTATAACAATGCATTATAGTAACAACAAATAACTATTTTTAACAGCATTATAAAACTAACAATTTCATGTGATCTAACAGTTAGGAATACTTCCTTTGATCCTAGTGACAGAACTCGTTGTCCAAATTATGGGATAAAATAGATCACTCTTTTCAAAGATAAAAAAAGGTCAGACTATCTGAAAAATTCCTGAAAATTGGCATATTTCACAAAGTTATTTTTAGAGTAAAACTACCACTTTCATCTTATCTGACGGTTAGGAATACTTCTTTTAACTCGACTGACAGAACTCGTTGTCCATAATATGGGAGGAAATAGATCACTTTTTCTAAAAAATAAGTGTAAAAAGGCAAAGGAAAGAAAATGTTATGCAAAACACACGCATTGAAAGAAATAATTAAAGCAAAAAATAGTAAACAGCGATATAAATTAAAATTGTTGCTAAAAAACTGAGAAGGGGCCATATCAACCTCTCTCTTTTCTTGCCCGAAAAATACAAGTGGTATCAATTTCAATTTATATTATTATTTTTTGTTAACAAAATATAGTATTGAAATACAAGCACACAAACATAAAACTTACCGGAAAGACATGTTTGTGCACTCAGCTGAGGGATTTGTATAAGAAAGAAGATAAATGTAAATGTTTCTGGTGATAGTAAATGTTACTGGTTATAGCGGGACCTCCGTGACTTGCACACTTCTTCCCTCGCGCGATTTTTCCCGGGGGCCCTGGTTATGGTAATCAGTGAAAAATAATCTCAGAAAATGAACTCGAGGACAGCTGGATCAAAAGTGTCCATCTAATTCCACGACAATTGGCCAGTCATCATAAGTTTTGCTCCTTTTTTAAAAGGTATGGGAAAATAAGAAGTCTTTTGTTGTTCAGTTGATCTGGACATCTGTAATAAATGACTGCAATAAAAATCCTGTTTACGGAAATCTGGTAGCGAAAACCTTACAACAGCATAGCAAATTTGCAAAGCCGCCCGACAGAAACCAGCCTGAGTTCCCTGAGTTCATTCTGGCGACTACATCAAAGGTAATCAAATGACAGACCAGCAGGGATAGTCCCAGTGGGATAAGTATTCCTGGAACTCTAACAGTGGCTCTGTGATTAACCTCAGAACCATAGATGATTAACCTCCCAGAAAGTTCTCGGAAGTGAGTCTTTTAAAGGGACAATAGCGGTTTTTTGCCGTCAGATAAAGAAGGCCGAATCTTACTTGAGCAAAGAGAGAAGGAATAGCTTTGTGATGGTTTTATCAGTAGCGAAGCAAAAATATATTTAAAAGAGCTGAAATTGGTGAATTTTTTAAATGAAATATCTTATTTAACTTTTTTAAGGCATGAAAAACAATGAAAATTTTTAAAACACAGTTAAATGATTGTTTTTTAGCGCAGGAAAAAAAAATGTGCGGGGATATTCGGAACGATAATGCTAAATTTGGCGCCCCTTTAGCGTGGCAAAAGAAAAAGAAGTTTTAGTTACAATCTCCCACAGAAATATCCTAGCTTCTTAAATGAATATTTTTAAAACACATAAATGCTTGTTTCTTAACTTCGGAAAAACAAAATCTGTCATGATACTCAGAACGATAAGGCTGAATTGAGCAGCCTTTAGCGAGGCGCCCACATGCGGTGTAAGTGTTGCGTGCGAGTTTACGACAAGACTTTGCAGGGGGGGCAGGGGGGGGGTCATATCCCAAATGTGACAATTGCTAGGGGCCCTGAAAGGAATGTTCTACAAATGCTTACTGTAAGAGCAATGGACAAAGGGGCTCCATAATCTCCAAATCCACCACTATACAACAATGGCTTCAAAAGGACAAAAAAGGAAAGTATATTTTGCATTTATAATAACTTTTATTTATCATCTCAATATCCATTTTCGTGTGCATTTTCAACATTTAAAACTATCTTCAGATACATCCATGGGCATTCCGAAAGTACATTGTAGTTGTACTTTTTGAAAATAAAAAAAAAAAAAAGTTGCAGCTATAGTTGACTATATTTTTAATGAAGTAATTGTAGTTAACTACAAAAAAATTTCTGACCACTGCTTGAGAAATGAAGCAAAATTTTTTAAATTTCAAATGTCTTTTTAAACATTAATAAGTTGTTAGAGACTGGAGTGTTGTAGGGGCGAGGGCCTATTACAATATCTGCTTCCTGGGGTTTACAGATTGATGTGGGGGCCCTGAAGTAAGCTCCCCTCCCCCAAGAAAGAACGGATAAATCAGTCACATACTTATAATAGAGAATAGAAATCAATGAAACACTACGTCTACGAGTCAATTTCATTGCGATGGAAACCCTGGATTAGGGGCCCCTAAGAATAATGTTACTCCGGGGCCCCACCTTGCTTTATTCAAGTACTGGATGCTACAAATGTGAAATCAGCAAGACTGATGTGACGCATCCTGGGAAAAAGTTTAATAAAGCTAATCAATAGAAAAATAAAGAATAGTTAAAGAAATCAAAATCTGCAAACCAAAAAAAAAAAAGCCTTGATTTTCTCCCCTTTCTTTCTCATTTGGAGGCCCTTAGTGGCATGGGGGCCCTTGGCAATCGCCCACAAACCGCCCTGGATAGTCCAGGCCTGCAAGGTCACACACACCAAGGTCGAAACTTTCCAAGCCCAGTTCCAAGAAAAGTCGAAAAGCCAGGGAAAAGGGGGGTTTCGTTCCTTTTAAAAAGAAGCTCTAATAGATGTGAGCTGTGCTGAAAGTAGGGTCTGAGAAAAGGAACTGATGAAATTTCTCATTTTTAATGTGGAGCGTTGAACATTTGTAAGTAATTTTAGACCCTCAATGGCTAACCCATTAAAAAAAAAAAAAAAGGAAATTTTTCGTTTGATATTAATTCTTCAGGCCCGCTTCGCGGGCCTCAGGACCTCTCACGGGCCCCAATGCAATGCATAGGCTTGCCCCCCCCTCTCGACGGGCCTGATTAAGAAACGTTCTAATGTTATTCATTTCCAGTAGCGATTGTAATTTGCGATCGCCTGTTTCACTTGAATTCCTGCCTAAAGATAGCCTGAAATTGCGTGTTTAGAATTTAAGTTTCAGTAAGTTTCCCAGAGGAGTCTTGATCCTCCAACGTCATCAAAGATAGCATAAATAATTTCAATTTTGAAAAAAGTTTTGGAGGGAATCTAAAATGTCGTAATTTTCTATCTTTTCCAAAATTTATAACATTTTAATTCAATTTGAAAATTTCTACCTCCCAGCAAGCAAAATATCTTGCCTCAGGATTGCATAAAGGTTAACGCGTCGGCAAATATCACCTTGCCTAAATGCTGCCTGAATAATGTTATGTTACTCTCTAAGAGCTGTCAGCGACTTGCCCCAATGTTGACTGGCAAGGTGTATGCAGCCTAATATCAGTCGAGTTACAGGGTGGGCTCTGCCTTTGAAGCATCAAAATGCTGGCATAACAGTGTGAAATCAATCTGCATGCAAGAAGTGGTAGCTATTGTAATCCTGCATACATATTATCTTGACATTAAAATGGCAGGATACATTGATATAACAGTGTGAAATTAGTCTGTATGCAAGGTGCAATTGCTTGCAAGGTCTTTCTTTCTTTCTTTCTTTTTTTTTTTTTTTTTTTGTGTGTTATTTTCGCTTCAAATTCACGAAGTAAATTTCATTCTCTAACTATTCGTTTTATTCTTCAAGCAAAATTTTTTTTATCTTAGAATTATTTTTTAGCTGACACATGATTGAAAAGTCACATAGAAATTTGCTTTCGTTCGATTTGCAATTTAATTGCGGATAATGAAAATTACTTCATTGATTTTAGATTAAACTTTACATGTTAAAATTCATAGACTTCTTATATAGCGGCAAAAACATAGTTAGATTTTTTATTATTTATTTATTTTATTATTATTATTATTATTATTATTATTATTATTTTTTGCTTAACAGAATGAGTCGCACTATTAAAAATACAATGCAATATTTTATTTATTTAAAAATGTATGCTTCTTTTCGAATTATTAATACATAAAATGCCTGGTTAAAATTATGGAGAAATATTAATAAATATCGCAGATAATGAACGAAAAATCTAAGTCCATTTCTGAGTGGATGTCAGCTTAAAAAATACACTTAGACAAAAAACTAATTTATTTTCAAGAATAACATAAATAGTTAGTGAATAAAATTAAACTTACTAGCGAGCTTGAAGTCATTTTATGGTAAAACCGTGACTGCGTATAATCCCTTGTCTGCTTTGTTTAAGAACGAAAAACTTTATTTTTGCCAATTTCTGCCATTGATCGCGATATTTATTGTGTATAGCACTTGTTAAATAAAGGCAGTTAAGAATGATTCAAATAATTTCTAACACAATCATATTCCACGCTTAAGCAAACAGATTTTTAACGAAGCCAAACTGCGTATCATACCACGTGCAAGCTAACTCGCTCTCATGTTCTTGATAACGCCGAAGAAAAAAACCCACGATACAAGAAACTAGGAATGCTGGGAATAAAAGTGCGCATGCGTGACTTTCAACAAAGATCCAGGTGGGTCGGGAGCGTGGGTCTTTGTTTGCTAATGACCCTGACGGCAACAGTATGAAACCAGTGTTTCTCAATTGCTCCTTTTGAATCCTGACGCTGACAACATGTATGCAGTCTTAATATTGCAGGAGGAAATCAGTATGGACATTGAAAGATGAATATAATCTTGCATACGTGCTGTTTTTGCAATATTTACTTTTTAATCTTTATACAGTCTGTATGCAGTAATTTAAATTTAATACTGACGCCATCAGTACATTATCAAGATCTGTCAAGGCTGATGCAAGAAATTTTGCTTGTAGGGCTATCATAGGCAGGGATTCAAGTGAAACACCATTGCAATCGCTTCGAATTGCAATCGCTACTGGAAGTGAATTACATTATCATCAACTTAACTTGGCACTGACGTCACTACGGGTGGAGCCAATAAGAGCCGTTTTTCATAGGCAAACGTCACGCTGACGTCACGATGTTTTTTTTATCAAGAAATGTTCTAATGTTAGGCAGGAATTCAAGTGAAACAGGCGATCGCAAATTACAATCGCTACTGGAAATGAATAACATTAGAACGTTTCTTGATAAAAACATCGTGACGTTTGCCTATGAAAAACGAGCTGGATAAAATGTCACAGCCTACTTGGCGAATAAGAGGAGATCACTGACGGCTTGTGAGCTCTTATTGGCTCCACCCGTAGTGACGTCAGTGCCAAGTTAAGTTGATGATAATGTAATTAACTTGCAGTAGCGATTGCAATTCGAAGCGATTGCAATGGTGTTTCACTTGAATCCGTGCCTAATTCATTTCCAGTAGCGATTGTAATTTGCGATCGCCTGTTTCACTTGAATTCCTGCCTTACAGTAATAGCGAAAAAAAAAAGAAATTTGCGGGGGGGGGGGGGGGGAGGCTAAGCTTGATTTTATGGGCCCCCTCCGAAATAAAAACCTATATACGCCACTAATGATTACATTTATATCCAGGACCAAGAATGTCCAAAAAAAAAGGCCCTTTCCCTTTAATAAAAGTAGATAAATATTATTTTATGTCGCTCAGCATTAGTTTACTAATTATTGTTTCCCTCATTTTATCTGTGTAAGCATTATACTAGGAAAATGTAAAATCGCAGGCCCACCCACTAAATTAAGGCACGAGCCGCCACTGTGGCCTATGCTCTGAAGCCTTCATTGCTCAAAAAATTCGGAGAACCCCGAAACTCCCCTCTCTCAGCGAAGTACTTCTAGAATTACATTTTAAGAGTTGAATTTTGTAAAATGAGAAATAAAAAGCCTCCACCCTTGCAACATTTTCGAAAATTGTCTAAAATTGTGTTTTTAACTTTCGTTTCGAAAAATTGCGGTGAAAGAGTTCTTAAACACGTTCGCTCGTTAGACTATTATTTACTCTACTTAAATCCAGTATCGGATCTAGAAGGGAGTCTTTTTACTTCCCCCTAGCCACCCAGGAGAGCCATCCGGGGCTCTAGAAAGGCATGGGTTTATTCGAAGAGCTCTAGTCCGACCAGGACCATTTTTAAACTTCCAACTCCGGCTCCTCCTTTTTAACAAGCTTTTATTAGTTTCACTTGTGAATATGTAACTCTGAATAAAAGACAAAATTCACGTTCTTTACAAATATAAAAGTAGTAATATATTTAGTACTATTATTAATACTAAGGGCTAAAATATATTATATAAACTATGTTACTTATATACATGTTGATGCATTAAGTGCATCTTAAAGCGTTTTTTTAGTTTTTTTAAACTAATTTAAAGATTATTTATATTTATTTTTTTTACCCAAATGTGAAGAGGGAAAAACCCCAAACAGAGGTTGAAATATTAAATCCATTTATAAAAGTTTCATTTTTATTCATGGGCTCACGGAGACAGGACCAGTGGCGGATCCAGAGGCTCGATTTGGGGGGGGGGGCGATTTTATCCGTGGGCGGTTGGTGCAATAAAAAGTGGGAGGTCAGAAAACGCAAAACGCACGGGGGGGGGATAACATGAAAAAATTAATAAATTAAGCACGCTTTATTAAGTCGATTCTTTCTTTGAACGCATGAATCGATCAGAACCAGCATTTTTGATTCGATCGACAATTTTGAAAATTTAGAAAAGTCCAATTCCCCTTTCTCTTGAAAATTAGTGGGAAGTCGCCTGTCTTGCCTTCCCTCTCCCTCCTCCCGCCCACATATACGAGCCGTGTATATGGCTGTATCCTTTCTCTCAGACGCTCAAACGTGACGGACGCATGGAAGCTGTTTCGATCAGAAGATTCCATCATCCTTTTTTTTTTTAACTTTTTTCCCGTCTCTATCATGGAATTAAAAAGAAATATTATTTCGTTGCAATGTGGAATATTATCAGAACCTAATATGATGTGGTTTTATGGTGCATTTCTCTGAATCTTCTTGTTACTTATATTTTTAGGTAAGAATAATGTCGAGGCTTGCAGATAGAATAAAAACCCGTTTCTGAAGCATTTAATTAAGCACATATATTCGGAAATTATGCATGTTTTTAAACTCGGAAAAATAACTTTAATTGTAAGTACCAAATTTTAAGAAAAAATTTTGCTCTCAAATATGAAAAATTTTGAAATAATGAAAATTGAACTTAAGACTGAATGTGGAAAAGAATTTAATTATCATAAAATACAAATCTTTTAAAATATATAACATGAACTGATTTTAAGATTTCGCATGCTTACTAATACAGACATGAATAAGTCAAAATATTATGTACACATTTCCAAAACTAAATAACTGAAACAAAAATAAAATTTAAACAGTAATACAGCATTAAACGTTTATACATTTGAAGCTCTTTTTGAGCCTAGAATTTCGTTCAAAACATTTTATTTATGATTTTTACGAAAATCAAAGGGGTTTTTGTTTCATCAAAAATTC